>SKCR01019418.1:0-64351 GCA_019454045.1 Zanthoxylum bungeanum | reverse complement strand
AGCAAATATTAATGACTTCCTAATTGGATATCTTAAATAATTTATTTAATTTTATAACCATATTGATTCTCATATATGTAATAGATATTAATGATAATTAATTAATACAATACCATCTTTTAATTAATACTTGGAAAAATATCGTGAGCTTACTTAAAATTTAAATAGGGGACAAATTAATTAACTTGAATATTACTTTAATTTTGTGATTATTAGATGATAGTTTTGTAAGGAGAGTCGAAATGGGATCAATGGAGAGTTAGATTAACATATGATTCTTTATTATTTTTGGTAGCTTACCCCAAACGCATCCCAATCTTTTTGAACGTTTGAATCCAAAATTTTGTACGTGTCAATGATCGCTCCAATTTCAAAAAAACTTTAATGGCAATTGAGTTACATGCAGCCATTATTTGGGACAGCTTTTGAGCCATTCAAAATCAACCACACAAATTTGTTTATATTAATCCCTTGATAGTTATTGGATTTGGATATCTTATTGAGCTAAATTTTTTACTGAGTTTTTTTTTTTAAAAAATAAATTGTGATTAATGGTTATTAAATAAGAATTTATAAGTAATTATATCTTAACTGTCCATTACTATACATATACAAAAATTATAAAAAATTAAGGACAAAAAAAAATCAACATTAGATCCGAATTCATAGCTAATATAAGCCGATGTGGTCATAGGGACAACCAATACAAGCAATCAGTTGGAGCCCCTAAATTTGGGCCAAAATCAAGGGCCCCAAATATAAGAAAATTAATATCTAAAAAATCTAAAAAAAATCTCACTTTTATCATGAAAGATCACATGATTTATTAATTCGTCTAGGGTCCCAAAATCTACGGGCAACTCCTGATAATATGGGTCTCTCAAATAAAGTTGTCTAATACAATCAAAATGAATAATCATGCAACAAAGAGAATCCAAAATTTATTTATTCATATAAGTTTTTTTTTCTGTAAAACCACATTCTCAAGAACACGTTGGATCCTATCTTCTTCTCCGACTTTCCTTTCCCACCTTCCCCACTTGCAATAATAATGATAGTAATGCTCAGACTTTGCTGCTTGTATTCCTTTGTTTGGCTTCAATCGCTGTTGTTACATGCAAACCCTAGCCCTAACCTAACATCACATGATCATCAGTATGGCACCCACATGATCTTGGACCCACGTCACGTCTGTCCTTTAACCTTTTTCCACGTGTGCATGGACCGATGATTTAAGTTTAACCATCCATGCATATGTATGCCTAGCTGTCTATTTCAGAAACTTATATGGGAGCCACGCAGGATTCGATCAATGGGTCCATGCATGAATGAATGAATGCAGTATGCATGCATGCATACATGTTTGGTACCACGTGGTCCGTCCGATCATTATCCGATGGTCACTGTCGCTTCTCTTTGTTTGGTTTACAAGAGTTAAAGCATTTTCACGACGCTTACTATTTGCCTACAAAGAATATAATGAAAGAGTGTACTAGTTTAATCCACTCTTGTCCCAGTCAATAAATTATAAACCACAAGGATATTACATAATATTTTATAAAAACATGTGTATTTAAAAAAACACAAAGGATAAATAAAAAACATATAATTATGCAAAGTATTGTGCAAACTTGTTGAAATGTAACACATGCTTTATTTTTTGACATTTGAATGCTAAGTTGTGTAGGTGTTCATAATTAATCTTGCGATCAGGCTCATATGTCGACATGTAGTTGAAATTTCCTCGACACTTCTTTTTAGTGGAACTGCTGCAAGTAGACTCAGATCTAGTGGGAGGGTGACATCTGTCATGGTACTACAATACTAGTAGACAAGAGAGGTCAGGCTGACCCCCTGAAATGGGAAGACTTCCAAAGAAACTATGATTTGATCGGCGAGGTTAGACCCCGACCTGGAGTTTCTCCGTAATAATGTCACTTCGAGGCCATATCACTTAAGAGTGCAGAAATTTTGAGGTAAGTCTTATCTGATCTAAGCATATTACGGTTGGGGCTCACTTTGGAATATATCATAGTATATCGGAAGCATTCCAACCTTGATATCAGTACTTCAGAGTACATGATGGCATATATATCATCATCCGAGATTAGTGAACTTTAACGGGAATCCACTTATTATAACATCCAAGCATATTTTAACATTTATATTATCAGGTGTAATTACACCTAATGTCATATTAGAGCATGTATCACGCCAATGTACACTATGCATTTAGAGGACAGTCCGGTTATGAATTAAGTGTCAATCAAGAATTGACACCTACACGCATATAAAACTCTATATAAGCCAATAAGCTTGTGGATAAGGGGTAGGAAGAATTCACTACTCACTAATGCAATTAAGGCATAAGCATAATGCACCCTTTGATTAGCAACTTAATTACAAACATAAAATAAGGAGGGAAACATCCTAACCAAATAACACACTCATGCAAGCCTAATGCAAAATGCTTTCCGAACAAAGCTTAAAATTCAATTGGACTTTAAAGGCCAGACCTAACGAATTAAAGATAACAAATATTCTTTCTTTATCTCATTTTCACCGCCCACAAGTTGTAAAAATATATAATTTTTTATGAAAAAAAATTTCCTAATACCCACCGGCCAGATTAACTATGTGATGACGATATGAATATGATGCAACCTAATATATATTTAGAGTCGGAATTGCCAAATTTGTTTCCAAATATTTAAGAAAACATATAATAATGATGGTCCTGATAACAATCCATACAAATGGTCTGTTAGGGTCCCAAAATTTGGATTAAAATTAAGGATCTCATATTTTTTTTTTTTTTTAAGTCATTATTAATTGCAACAAATAAGCCAAAAAAATATCATTTTTATCAATAGACGGCTACATACTTTAAAATCTCACTGAGAGCTCGAAGTCATTCTAACAATAGATATGGATTACCACTTTCCAGTACAAGCCTAATTATAGAAAGATAACTATATATATATATATATATATATACAGGGCCGGCCCTTGTACAGTGCCACAAGGGCTGCTGTGCAGGGCCCAAGGCCAAAAAAGGGCACCAAGCAAGGGATGTTAATATTTTTTCTTAATTTTTTAATTGTCCAGAAATTTCATCGCCACAAATCTCATCTCCTCCACAAACCCCGTAGCCAAAAAAGGCACCAGCCACTAAGGGATATTTTTTCTTAATTTTTTAATTGTCCAGAAAGTCTATCTTTAATGTTGGTGAAATTTAAAAGACTGAGACAATAAATTGGAACTGAAAAGATTATGTCTAGCGTTAATATTGGTGTTTATCAACTGGGGTTTCGTTAATTGAAGCAGTCAAGCAGAGTATAATCGGCGCAAAGAAAGTTTTTTCAAGGAGCTTGAAATTGCTTTCGCAGACGTGGTATGATTCTTTATTTCTTTTCATTCATTATCATATTTTATTGATTTTCAGGTTAATGTTTGCTTTTATTGTAGATTTATATTTTTGTTATATTTATTTTTTTTAAAATGGGTTTACGCCTTGGCATATAGTATATAATATATGTTGGAATGATAATTTTGATTAGAAATTTTTATTATATCATGTGTAGGTAATTTTTACAAACAAATTATCGAAGTCATGTCTTTTAGGAAACAACTCTCTGGTAATATGAAAAGGAAAAAAAAAGGCAAAGGATAATGAAATTGCTGAAAAATTAAGAGGATCTCTTAATAAATTTTTCTCTACAATGAATGAGTCGGTTGTAAATTTGAGAGAAAATGATGTTGGTGAAGAGTCACAAAATATTGTTGGGGAGTCTCATGATCATGAAATTGGTGGTTATAATGGTGGTGATTTAGAAGAAAATTGTGGTGATATAGATTTAAATATCTCTGATGATCATCTTGGTGTAGAGGAAAATATTGAATCTCTCGAACCTACATTCCATTTAAACATTTATGATCCAAGAAATTGGGATGGTATTAATGCATAAATGAGAGCCTTACTTGTAGAAAATGGACCAATTCGAGAAACTAATCTCACTTACCCTAAAGACAAACTCTTTAGAAAATTTTCCTCACACTACTATGATAGAAAATTACCAACGGGTGAAATTTATGATAGGAAATGGCTCGTGTACTCAAAAGAGTTGGATAAAATCTTTTGCTTTTGTTGTAAATTGTTTAAAACAATTGCCTCAAAAAGTGAGTTAGCAAAAGATGGAATTAGTGATTGGAGACATCTCGGTGTGAAACTTGATCAACATGAAAATAGTAAAGAGCATCTCACTAATTCGAGAACTTGGGTTGAGTTTAAACGTAGATTGACAAAAAATCAGACAATTGACAAAGAATTTCAAATGCGAATCAAGAAAGAGACAAATCATTGGAAACAAGTGATGCTTAGAATTATTGCTGTTGTGAAATGTTTAGCCATACGTAATATAGCATTTCGTGGAACAAATGAAAGACCTTATGAAGACTGTAATGGAAACTTCTTAGGTTTACTTGAAATGATTGCGGAGTTTGATCCAATAATGCAAGAGCATTTTCGACTCATTGAGAATAAAGAGATTCATCACCACTATTTGAGCCATAAAATTCAAAATGAGTTGATAGTTACTTTAGCTTCAAAAGTCAAAACTGCAATCATTAAAAAAGTAAAAGAAGCCAAATTTTATTATGTCATTCTTGATTGTACTCCTAATGCAAGTCATGTGGAACAAATGAATTTAATTTTGAGATGTGTTGACTTGTCAAGTAGGTCAATACATATAAGAGAGTATTTCATGGAGTTTTTAAGTGTGGAAAATACATCAGGACAATGACTTTTTAATGAGTTACAAGATGTCCTAAAGTCTATTGATCTTGATATTGATAATGTGAGGGCACAAGGTTATGATAATGGATCTAACATGAAAGGGAAACACCAAGGTGTTCAGAAAAGATTGCTAGAGATAAATCTCAGAGCCTTTTACATGCCATGTGGTTCTCATTGTCTTAATTTAGTAGTTTGTGATATGGCAAGTTCGTGTGTTAAAGCAAAATCTTTTTTGGAGCATACCAATGCATATATACAGTGTTTTCCAACTCTACAAAGCGTTGGAATATTTTGCTTTAACATATTGATGGGTTAACTTTGAAGTCATTGTCAACTACTCGATGGGAAAGTCACATTGAAAGTGTTAAAGCAATTAAATCTCAATTAGCCAAGGTTAGAAATGCTTTTTTTACATTGGTGGAAATTACGGAGAATCCCCAATTGAGTAGGGATTCAGGATGTTTAGCATCAAGAGAACTTTCCAGTTTTGATTTTGTATTAAGTTTGGTTATTTGGTATGACATTTTGTTGAAGATTAACATGGTGAGCAAAAAATTACAATCTGAAGACATGCGTCTTGATGTTGCTGTAAAGGCACTGGAAGCACTTGTTATCTTTTTTGAAAACTACAGAGAAACTGGTTTTGCTTCCGCCATGCGTGATGCTAAAGAAATTGCACTTGATTCGGAAATTGAACCTGTTTTTCAAACTAAACGTCATAGACCTAGAAAAAGACATCATGATGAAGTTGATGGTAATGAGAGGGAACAACAGTCTGTTGAAAAATCATTTAAAACAGATTATTTTCTTGTTATAGTGGATATTGCTCTTTCTCAACTAAAAAACAGATTTGAACAGTTAAAGGCTTTTGAATCTATTTTTGGCTTCTTGTTTGATGCACCGAAGTTAATTTCATTGGATAATCAACAGTTAAAAGAAAATTGTATGAATCTTGAAGCACATTTGAAACATGGAAATACCATGGATATAGATGGAGCAGACTTATGTTCTGAATTACAGGTGTTGCAAATGATGTTACCTGAAGAAGCATTTCTCTCTAATAACCCTTGGACATCCATAGAAATAGCAAACTTTGTAAAAGAAACCAACATGTGTCCTAATGTTATGATTGCTTATCGTGTACTATTGACTGTACCTGTGACTGTGGCATCTGCAGAAAGAAGTTTTTCAAAATTGAAATTATTAAAATCTTACTTGCGGACCACCATGACTCAAGATAGGCTAAATGGATTAGCAATCTTATGTATTGAAAAGGATGAGATGAAGACTTGGAGTATGATGATATAATTGATGCTTTTGCTTCAAAAAATGCTAGAAGATAATTTCTTAAAGGTTGAAATTTCTAGAAGCTTTGATAGGAATGGTTATATATGTTTGTATTTTTTGTTGTCGGGGTTTAGGTACTATGTCCCCCCTTTGTATATTTTCTTAAGTAATATAATTTGGGCGTGAAGGCCGAGCCTCCAGTTGTGACTGGGTTTCAGCCCTCGTTAAATATTATTTCTTAAATATGTTTTCGTAATAAAAAATGGCATATTTTGAACCTTCGCACCGGGCACCCTAAAATTCAGGACCGGCCCTATAATTACTTCGTCCTTTAATTATTAACTACGTACTTAAGACTATGTACGTAGTAAAAGAATGATATAATAATGGTAATTAGACCATGCACATTAAAGTGGAATACAAGAAAATGTATCGATTATCAACTTGAGGTTCATGTAACAAAAGTAACATCATCAAACTTTTGGTGAAATGAGAGAACAAGAAGATGGAGACATCGAAATAAAAGCTAGAAATTAAAGTAGAAACCCAATATGATATAGATGGTGATTTTGCGTATCTTTTCATATATAACACATAGAAATGGATCGATTAGTGGGTGTACAATAATAATAAGTTTGATGATTGAATATGACTAGTACTACTTTGTTCTTTTGAATGTGTTTGCTAGCAAGCATTAGATTGATCACTCAACATCAGTGGACACATTGATTGAGCTCGACTAATTCCTAGCCATTACGCTGCTGCCTCCTTTCTTTCTTTCTTTCTTCTTCTTTTTCTTGTTTTTTATGGGGAAAAAAATATATCTTTGCAACTCCTTGTACTTTCCTTGTTTTATCACAACCTTAACATTAGGCTATGGGGAAGAAAATCTCAAATCTTAATTGAATTTAGGATGAATAATTGTCCCAAATAAAAATTATGATCGGGATTTTAATTAAAAAAATTCATACTAAATCTCAAATTTTAACTTAAAAAATTTTAAATTCCAAGAGAACCATTTGATTTAAAATTAAAAATTGAGATGAGATGATTTTTGCCAACTCGCTTGAAGTGGGCTTGAAAATACATACATACATGATCATGGGGATGTACTTAATTGGGCTAATTACTTTATTAAACACTTAGGCCATATCCATTTTGTGTCTCGTTCAATTAAATTTTCATACTTTGTTCCTGTCCAAGCAAAGCTGTCGAGATTTGACTTCTTTTAGAGATTGAGTTGCTTATTCCAAATCTTTGGACCATTCAAAAGCATAAAATTTCGCAGCTAAAAAATTTGCATAGAAAGACACAAGATATGAGGTTGAAACACACGTGAGGCCAAGAGCCATTTGTTGCAATCTTCGAACAAAACCATGTGAAATCGTACAAGCCCCGGTGACTTTGTCTCCCAGTTGCACAAATATCGACCAATTGCTTTCAAGCAAGGCATGTTGGTCTTACGAGCTTTAATGCAAAATTTTAAAACTAATCCCATTTCTTAATTCACCATTTTTAAGGAAATTTTAAATGCCAAAGATTGAACTAATTGAGATAAAACTTTATTTTTGCTATTGGATTTGATAATTTGAATCGATTTAAGGGATTGATGGGGGTAACGAAATTTAAGGTTTCAAAGCAATTTTGTAGTGCGTATGTTCCCTTCCAACACTACATCCCATTAAAGTTAAATATTGGAGTTGGTAATGGAGAATTAAGAGGTAATTAATTCGTGCATTTGATTGATAGGAATGTTGTAAATGTTTTTTTTTTTTAAATGGTATTATTATGATCCTTACCTTTTTATTTGACACCTAATTGACTAATACATTAATTATATTGTATTAATATTAAAATGAGAAATCTATTCGGTCTAATTTTGATAAGCACAACGATGAGCGCGGCAAAAAAAAAAAAAATTAAAAAAATTAAAAACAAAAATGAAGTTTTGAACCCATTTTAAAATAACTAAATAATTATAAGTTAAAAATATTAATCTCTTATAATTTTAAATGAAAACTATTAAGAGTAAGTGGAAAAATCTAAAACTGAAAGGGGAGAGTGTCATTTAAAAAAAACTGTTTGATTCTTAACATGTGAACAATTTTTAGGAAGCTTGATTTTAATTTCGGTTATTGTAAATAATTTGGAAGGAATGTAATTTTAAAAAATAAAGTATTTAGCCAATTGTTTAGAATTGCATTTTAAAAGTATTTTTTAGAACTTCATGCTGTCCGGTTTTTTATGCACTATTTTCAAATATTAGGACTTATGTCTTTTATATAAAATGGAAAAATAGTTTTAATTATTGATCTTTTATATGGATGATAATTTGTCTATAGAATTGCGTTAAAAAAATATTCGATATCCGCAATTTTTACAAATATAAAATTTGGTATTGTAATGGATATTAGACAATTATGAAAATTAGTATTGGATATCTGACATCCATCCAATAATTACATATGATATTGTGTAATGTATTTGTATCGAAATTGATCATTGAAATTGAATTAAATAACTGGTTTGTGTTAATTATAACATTATATATGTGATAGATTTATTGAAGTTAGTCTTCAAAATTGTTCAACTAATTTATATTAAATTAAATGAATCAATTGTATTGGATTCTGGATATCCATTAGTAGATTTCTATTTTATTTTTTTAGTTTTATGAATATTTCAATTGACACAAAAATATGTATTAATGGATATTGCTGATGTAAGAACTTATCATAAAAATTTTATCGGATATGAATAGGTTGAGCATATGAGGTTTCGGTTCTAAATATAGATATTTAAAAAATATCGGACATCCTATATATAGTCCTTTCTAAGTTATCTTGGTGTTGTAAAATAAGAGGGAAAAAGGAAGAGATGATACCTCGAAAGTTGCAAGTTTTTATTATTGATTATGATTGAATTGATTCAAAACTACAAAAGAGTTCCTTTATATTTATATGAAGGAGTTATAGTGGGATAAATTACAAGAATAATAAAATGATAAAATACAAGATAAGGATTAAGTAATTGGGACCGCCATAATATATATATTTACAACACTCCCCTCTGGGCCTGACTACTTTAATTCTACATAATTTGTTTGACTTATGGACAGAATAACATTGCCGCATTAAAACCTTTCTAGTAAAATCCAGTGGGACAAAACTTGGTCAAAGGAAAAAAAAAATACAATCACGTTAATGAATATGCTCCCTCTGATGAAAGATATCGTCCAGATAATTTACTAAGTTGACTCATGCTGATGCTATCTCAAATATTGATGTCGGTAAAGCTTTCGTAAATAAGTCTGCAAAATTATCGATTGACCGTATTTGCTTAAAATCAATTTGCTTTCTCTACTAAAGCTCATGAGTATAGAATAATTTTGGTCAGATGCGTTTGGTTCTATCTCTTTTGATGTACCATCCTCTAATTTATGCAATACAAGCAGCATTATCTTTATATATCACTGTCAAAATATCAGTGGCAGAGTTTAAGTTACATGTTCTCTAAATGTGATGGATAAGTGACATTAACCATATACATTCTCTGCTTGCTGCATGTAGTGCAAGTACCTCTGAGTGATTAGAAGATGTAGCAATAAAAAAATACTTTATAGATCGCCATGAAATTATCGTATTATTGTAGGTAAAAAAAATTTCTATCTGTGAACGTGTCTTATAAGGGACAGAGAGATATCATGCATCAATGTAACCAGCAAGTCCTGGATTTTGTGTTAGCTCATTTGAACAAGGACTGGATTTTGTGTTAGCTCATTTGAATAAAACAATCTAAAGTCTTTAGTCCTATGAAGATAACTGAAGATATGTTGGACGCCATCCAGTATTGTAGAGTTGGCGCAGAGCTAAATCTTACCAATAAATTTACCGAGAATGCAATATCTAGTCTAGTACATTGAGTTAAGTATAATAAGGCATCAATTGCAGTAAGATATGGTACTTCTGGACCAAGTATCTCTTCATTATCTTCTTTAGGACGAAATTGATCTTTTTTAGGATCGAGAGATCGGACTACCATATGAGTACTTAATAGATGAGAATTATCCATATTGAAAAGTTTTAGAATCTTCTCAATATAAGCAGGCCGATGGATACAAACTCCATTTAATTTATGCTCGATCTGCAAGCCGAGATAATATTTCGTTTTCCCCAAATCTTTTATCTCAAATTCTTTTTTTAAATATTTAGCAGTTTTTAAAAGCTTTTCAGGAGTTCCAATTAAGTTCATGTCATCGACATACACTGCTGTGATAGCAAATCCAGATTCAGACTTTCTAATTAATACTCATGGACATCTATGATCATTTATATATCCCATTTTCACCAAATACTCACTCAAATGATTATACCACATGCGTCTGGATTGTTTTAATTCGTATAGAGATAATTGTAACTTTATTGAACACTGTTTACGATTATTTGATTTATATGCTTTATGTATTTTCAATCCTTCAGGGATTTTCATGTAAATATCAGTGTCAAGTGACCTATATAGATATTTGTCACTACGTCTATAAGACGAATGTCTAATCTTTCAGAGACTGCCAAACTGATTAAAAATCGAACGTAATAGTATCTATCACTAGAGAATATGAATTCTTATTAGCCAACAAGTTTAACGTATTCAGGTGTTCAGACTACGGGTCCAAATACTTCACGTTTGGCTAAAGAAGTCAATTCTGCTCGAATTGATTCTTTCTATTTAGACCAACCGTATCTTTGTCTACATTCATTGACAGTTTGAGGTTTCAAAATATTTGTAATGTCAGTAGCTATTGTATATGAAAACACATTGTCGATTGTTATTTCCTTTTGATCCAACAGTTATATTGTATAAGCATAATTTGTAGACTTTTCCTCATTTTTGGATTTTTGAGCCTCTTCAAGGGCTAACGTCTCTTCAAGGACTATCAGTTCTTCCGAAACTAGTGATTCATAAGATGTAGGTATAGTTATTACTCGAACATTATTTTCAATAGGAACTTGATCTCTTATTTTCTCTTCCGGGGAACAGTATCTTTATAACCAAGTGGTCTACCACGTTTCTGATGTGCAATAGATGATTCATTAGCTGCCTTTATACTAGATTGTTCAACAGGAACAATCAGCCGGGCTGGAGTATTAATAGCTGGTATATGAGACTTGATTACTTTTACAGCATCTGTAAATGTATTTGGTAATTAATTTGTAATTTGTTGCAAATTGATTATCCTTCGCACTTCATTTTCACATTGGCTAGTACAAGAATCTAAATGAGACATGGTAGGAACTTTCTAAGAAAGTTCATGCATTGCTTCTGAAGGCTCTCTCATTTTCACTAATGGTGGAAAAAGTATCTCATCAAAATGACAATCTGTGAAACGTGCGGTAAAAAGATCTCCCGTCAAGGGTTCCAAATATCTAATAATGGAAGGTGAATTAAAACCAACATATATTCTCAAACGACGTTGAGGTATCTTCTTTGTGCGTTGTGGGGATGAAATAGAAACATACACAACACAATCAAAGTGTGTATACGGGAATATCTGGTTGGTGACCAAGAATAAGTTGGATTGGAGAATATTGATGACAAGCTATGGGTTTAAGGCGAAATAATGCATTCGCATGTAGTATAGTATGACCCCATATAGAAATTGATAATTGAGTATGTAACAACAAAGTTCGTGTAATTACCTGAATTCGCTTGATTAAAGATTCTGCCAACCCATTTTGTTTATGTACATATGGAATTAGATGTTTAACATTGATTCCAACTAATGTACAGTAGTCATCAAATGTCTTGAATGTAAATTCATTAGTATTATCTAGTCGTATGATTTTGATTGGATAATCTGGGAATTGTTCCTTAATCTAATCATTTGGATAAGTAGCTTGCAAATGCAATGTTACATGTGGACAACAAGCAAATATTTGACCACCGTGCAAATGCATCAATCAAAATCATAAAGTAACGGAAATGACCATTTTATGGATGGATTGGTCCATAAATATCTCCTTGAATCTTTTGTAAGAATGATGGGGATTCAAGGAAAATTTCAGATGGAGATGGGCATATAAGGGTGGCAAAAAAACCCACGGCCCGGCCCGCGGTCGAAAAGGCCAGGGCCGGGCCTTAAAATGAAAGCCTTTAAAAAATAATAATAATAAACATAAATATATATATTTTTTTAATATATTTGTATCATTTTTATTTATTTTTAGCATTTCAATTGTTAATTTATCAATGAAACTTGTGATTTATTTATAAATTGTCTTTATATATAGTGTAAATATATTTTATATTTGTATTTATATTAATTTTTTAAAAAAATTCGGGCCCAAAAAAGCCCGGGCCCAAGCCCGGCCAGTAAGACACCCGGACCGGGCCGGCCCGGCCCGTAAGACACCCGGGCCGGGCTTTTCATGGGCCCGGGCAAGCCCGGCCCGGCCCGGCCATTGCCACCCTTATGGGCATATCACAAGTTTGCCTTGTGAGAAAGATGTGTAGTTGACCTCATCTGTCAATAGAATCTTCTGGTTCTTTAATTTATACCCATTAGAATTTTCAATTATTCTACGTATCATTGTAGCTCTTGGATGACCAAGACGATTATCCCATAACATAACATCTTTGGATTATTGATCTCCTGGTTCATCATCGTATGACTTTCTATTGCATTTGTAATTGTATAATACAATTCGATAGGGGTGGGCATCGAATCGGATCGGGTCAGATCCAATCCGATTCGATTCGATAATATCGGATCGAATCGGATCGGATTTGGCTATCGAACCCAATCGAATCATGTTTGGTTCGTTTGTCGAATTTCGGATCGAATCAGATAAATTGATAACTATCGGATCGAATCGGATTTTATCCGATTTGATAACAAATCCGAATCCGATAAGGAATCCGATTTGATAACGGATTCGAAATCCGATAGAGAATCCGATTTGATAATAAATCCGATAGTAGATTCGATTTGATAATAAATCTGATTTGATAACGGATCCGATTCGAAAAATTTATCTGAAAATTTGTAAATTCGTAACAATTTTATCGAATCGGATCAGATAACTTAAAATTCAAATCAATTTTATCAAATCGGATCCGTTATCGAATCGGATCCGTTATCAAATCGAATCTATTATCGGATTCATTATCAAATCGGATTTTCTATCGGATTCGAATCCGTTATCAAATCGGATTTATCCAATTCATTAAGTATTCGAATCGGATCAGATCCGATTCGATCCGATCCGATAGTTATCGGATCGGATCGGATCGAGTTTGATAAGACTATCAAACCTTATCGGATCAAACAAACTAATACTAATCGGATCGGATCGGATTCGGATTCGATCCGATCCGATCCGAATCCGATAATGCCCACCCCTACAATTCGGATGAGAAATCCAGATGTTTATCTAATATATATTTCTTTCCTGAGATGTTTTTGGTGATACATATATATTCTACATTATTTTCATCTAAAGCCTTAATATGATATCCATTTATGCAAATATCTTTGAAACTTAATATATTTTTACTAAATCTGTCTGAATACAGAGCATTTTCAATGCATAATTTTATTTCACTTGCTAATAAGAATATGGCTATTTCAAAGATTTCAATTAGATCTACATGACCAGATATGATGTTTACCTTTTCTTAAGGTAATTTTACGTCTAAGAAATATTTTCAATCTCAAATGATAGTATGTGTAGATAAACTATCAACCAAGCATATATCTCTATATTTATTTTGCGAAACAGAAAATCTATTTGTAGGATTCATATCCTTGGAATTAAAATTCATGTCACATAAATATATAATAAAATTTGAAATATATATATATATAATAAAAAGCAAAATATAATACAAAAATTAAAAACATCACATAAATATATATGAACCAAAAATACACATATATATTTGGAA
This sequence comes from Zanthoxylum bungeanum, assembly GCA_019454045.1. Lineage (NCBI taxonomy): Eukaryota > Viridiplantae > Streptophyta > Magnoliopsida > Sapindales > Rutaceae > Zanthoxylum > Zanthoxylum bungeanum. The sequence continues at coordinate 50,325 of SKCR01019418.1, read as the reverse complement.
CTTCAGGGTCTCTTGAAAAATATTCGTTGACCTATAACTTCAAGTTACAATCTTACATTATTATTTAGAATATCATGTCCTAAATGAGAATTATATTTCAGAACTGCAATTTCTGATTGATAACATTAATATTTAGAACTTCAAGTTCATAAATATGATATTATAGATTCATAACTTCAGTTTTTATGGTAGATTTAAAACTGCAAGTTTTAATCTAAATACTAATTGATTGAGATTAGAACTTCAGGTTCTTTAGTTATGTGTACTTATAGAACTTCAGGTTTTATAATTATTTTGTAAATTTAAAATTGCATGTTCTAATCTAATAATTAATTAATAAGTTTAGAACTTCAGGTTCTAATCTACCTCTTAATCTTATCATAATAATGAAAAAAAAAGTAAATCAAAATAAATAAATAAAATATACTACTTATTTTCTAATGTAGAGGGTCCAACTTAATGGCAATAATAAGCATACTAATAATAACAACTAAGATATAAAACTAATAACAATAAAAATATAACATAATAAATTAGAGCTATGAGTTTTAGTTATAGGATTGAAATTCAAATCTTTAGGTTTTGATATAAAAATTAGATCCAAGTAACATAGCCATATCCACATTCAAGTATAGCGTAGCCAAATCCACATTCAAGTATAGCGTAGCCAAATCCACAATCTCAAAAAACTCAAAACTTGAGGTTTTGATTATTTTTTTTACGGATTCGGCCTTTATTCGTCAGAATCAATTAAATAATTAAATCAATGAAAACATAATTAAATTTGATGATTTGGTACACATGCTACGCATTCTAACCACAACACAATTATGCTTCATTTAAATGAGAGTTGGCCTTGGTATAAATCCATCAGTTTGTCAAGTTGAGAGATTACAGGCCCTCCATCAATGCTAAAATCAAGCCATCAACGCCAAAGTTCTATATTTAATATTTGGCTTGAAAAACCATGAAAACAAATGGGCTATGATAAAATGATATGATGCATGAGCCGATGATAATGATTTTAGTATTTCGTTTTTATGCTCCATGCTTAATTGGAGTAATAATTCGTTTTTATGCTTTAGGCCTAATTTCGAATAATAAATATATATCATGTTGATAACTGTGTTGTAAAATAAAAGAAAAAAAGAATAAGAAATGATACCTTAAAATTGCAAATTTTTATTATTGATTATGAATGAATTGATTCAAAATTATAACAGAGTTCCTCTATATTTATAGGGATGAGTTATGGTGGGATAAATTATAAGAATAATAAAATAATTATCTAAATAATAAAATATAAGATAAAAATTAAGTAGTTGAAATCATCATAATATAATATATTTTACAACAATGTGTAATATATATATATTTTTGCTAGTTGGCGATTGACTTGCCTTAATTTAAGGAACTTTAGGCCAAAGCCTACATATATTATAGTTAAGATGGAGTCACTCCGAAAGGAGGGTAGCATTCCCTTCACTAAGTGAAGAATGAAAATTTAAGATTAAGAATTTGATAAAGGATTACAAGATGTTGTATAGAACAACTTATCTACATTATAAATTATGTCAAAAACCAAACTAAATAAAAGTGTTTTCCTATGAGATCAGTTACATGAATCATTTATATCATTATATTTTATTTGAAATTTTTATTTAGGATTTATGACATAAAATTTCGACAAATTTTAATGTTTTACGATTACCGAAATCTAACACAACTCTTTTCTTTTATTCAGACTTAAAACTAACTATGAAATGATATTTCAACTTAAGCACATACACATATTCCATATCATTTATGTCAAAATATGAAAGGGGAAAAAATTTACATCATTGTTTCATTTGATAGATCATTTATTATTTGAGATCATATATAGATTATTGATGGATTCTCATTTCTCAACAACTTTTGTGGCTATGTTGTGACCAAGATGAATCAAAATGAGTTGTAAATTCTGTCACATGCCATTGCTTTAATTTTCCTGTTGTAAAAAGAAAAAAAAATGTTGAAATGTTGATCACTCTCACATTATTATGTAGGGTATACGATTGTGGGCGCGTTGATCAAAAGCCAAAAGCCAAAAGCCAAAAGCCAAAGCAAGCTAATAAGCTGCTTTGGACTACTGGTACTGGCTTTTCCGATTTTCTCTCCCTCTCCTCTTACTCACCTTTAAATAATAAAAAAAAGGGCCCAAAAAAGTGCTTTTACACAAGGAAAGTTACGAAACTCACAAAGTGGTAAGACAGCTTTCTTTCAAAGATCCTTCACTTTCAATTTTTTCCTCCATAATTTTGCTTTCTTTGCGTCAAAGTTTTATAGAGATATGTCTCTGTCTAAGTGATCAAAATTACAACATCATATTTGTATTAACAAGCTCTTGCTTGACTAATTAATGATCATAAATTAAAATCCTAAGTGATAATTTACAATTACAAAGCAAGGAAAACGACAAACACAAATAATTGCAGGATCTACGGACAATCAAACCCAAAAATACCAACACACACACACAAAAAAAAAAAAAAAATCCCTTGAATCTTTTCTCCTTCAATTGATTAATTGTTTCCTTTGTCGCTTTGTAGTGGCAAAGATCATCAACTTTGATCAAATTATCGAACTTTACATGCATAACCGGAATGAAAGAGAGAATAATATTATAATTTTTTTTCTCACTAACCCACAAGCTTTTCTTTCCTTGCTTTCGTCTTTAATATCGTCTCCTTCATGCTAAGACGATAGAGCTTTTGCCTTCGTTCCTCTCAAAAACTCTAGAAAATTGGACACAACTTTGGCTTCTAATGGGGGCATGATCCTCATATCCTGGCTTTCTCTTAACCAATATTAATCTTATAAGCTCCAAATATTTTGGACCTTAATTAATCACCACATCTTTTTCCCGGAAATATTTCGCGTGTCAATGAGAAATCCCCTTTAATTAAATTCCTCATAGTCCAGCTATAATTATGGAAAATTAATTCATAATCCGAGGACAATGTAGTAGACTAGTGTAATTGGTAACGCTATCAACATTCCAAAGATAACCCTGCAATTATTGCAATATATTATAATTAAAAAAAATGTTAGAATTTAAATTTAATCATATTTGAATTGTCACATATATAATATATGATTTTTACTTACGCAGTGCTAAGAATGGCCGGATGGACATTATACTCTTTAGCAAACACAAATGGGACAATTCCTTGAGGAAGTGCAGCCTAAAAAGAAATAATTAAAGTTAGTTATGGGTGTTTAAAATCTTATTAAAAGTATTTTCTCCAAGTTAAAATTATTAGAAATCTCAATAACACATTTAAACTCTTTGTGATAAGATTAATTAATTAGTAATTACCTGTACAATTGCAACGTGGAGGAGGGTACCACGAAGGCCGACGGCAATTGAAGCGGCGGCCATGACAGCTGGGCCGGTGAGGAATCTGACCGCCATGGCAAATGCTGCAACTGAGTTTCCACAAGCGATGATCTTTGGTTGTAAAGCCATAAACAGACCTTTTCACCCATAAAAAAAAACAGAAATTAATTAGTCAGGGGACTAGACCATAAATTAAATCATTTAAATACAATTGTTTCCAGTTTCACACCCAAACTACCATTACTACATATCATGGACCATTATGGCATCTATCTATCTCAACCGATGCCAAAGGACCCTGGACCGCAAAACGACGTCGCTAGGCCTGACCCACATGTCGGATGGTCAGACCAATATGTATAAGCCAATAGATAAACCCCTAATTTCTTTGTAATAATAATGGTCACACAATTGCATGGCTGTCAGCTTTGCACCAAGGTTCCCATGCCTAGCGTTAACATCACTACCGGAAACACTGTGCCCTACAACACCTGCTTGATGTGGTTTAGAAATTGCCACAGCCATTAAAGAAAAGAAATTTTCCGGGAAAATCCTGGGCCTCAACTTTTACAGGGCGTGAAATAATCTAGTATTAGTTCTGTGTACTGCTACGGAATGATTGAAAAATGTACCTTTTCGAGTATAAATTATTCAAAATTCTTAGTCAGGTACTGTAAATGGGCTCCGTTTGTAGAAAATGGAGCCCAGTTTTAGATAAGGATGTACAAGTGGGCTAAGAACATGAACCGCTTTAAGCTGTGAATGTTTCTCGAGAAAGTGAGGGAAAGTGGAAAGACCTTGCTAGAAAATTCAATAGCACTCACCTAAGCTGAACATAGCCATTCCAAGCCCAGCATCCGACAGAATTGAGATTGACTTCTCTATTATTTTTGGCATTGACACATGCCACCTACAATAACAATATTAAAAAATAATAATAATAATAATAATCAATTAGAGTAATGTTGAAATTTGGTCAAATAACAAATATGGGAATCGTTGGATTATTGTATTATTAATTTCATGGATAGTAAGTAACTTACCTGAAAGCGATCAGAGACCAAACAAGTCCAATGAGACTGGAGTATGTGTTTGGATTGCGGATAAGCTTACGCCAAACCATGATCAAAATCAGACGGGTCATAACACTCGCCGGAGGCATGTGTTTCCCGACGCCGGCATCTGCTACTCCGGTAGCTTTTGGGTGTAGCGCAGCTGTTGAACTGGATCCCAGCTTGTTAAGTCCAGTGGATCCACCTTCTTTATGATCTCTTTGATAACCTTCTCCTTCTCCTCTCTCAGCAAAGCTGATGTCGTCCCCACCGAAATCCCCATTTTGCGGAATGACTTAGCACATCAACACAAATTTATTAGATAATACATAATTAACAATATGGACAAGGGTTAATTTAATCAATTATTGTTATTATTATTATTATAATTATACCTTTGTTTTCTCCATTTTGGGGGTGATCAGCAACTAACATCCTGATCTCTTTAGCACCCTGATCAGACCGTCCAGATTGCTCGGATGCTCCGAAATCGGTCCCACCGAAAACATGTAACCCTCCTTCAGAGACAGGTGATGCGCTGGAGCTCCACACAAACATGTGAAGCTCTTTAGCATCATGATTTGCTTTACTATTTACATTCACATTCACATGCTGCTGCTGCTGCGTTTGTTGCTGCTGCTGCGTTTGTTGCTGCTGATTATTCTGCACGGTCTTAGTAGTTTTTGTCAGAGTAGACGAAAACTCAGGATTCGGTGCAGGGTACGATGTCGGTACCGTCTGAGCCGGATAGAATCCAAATCTCGGAGATGAAAGGGCCTGTCCGCAATTTTCTTCAAAATTGGACGGTCTTGGCGTAGGCCCTCTGGAAGATTGTACCGAGTACATATCAGCTGGCCCGAAATTTGACAATCTTCCTCCAGGAAAACCTTGGACACCCATCATAGAATAAAAATCTGAATGATTGAAATTAGAACCCCTCGGCGTTGGGTTTCTCGACGAGCTCAAGCTGTAAATTTCAGCTCCGGTGAGATTCGACGGACGAGGGGTTAATGCCGGCAAAGAACACGGGCCTAATGACCTTCTCGAAGCATTTGATTTCCTCACAGTTACGTGAAGTTTCCCATCATCTCCAATTTCGGCATCTGTTTCCAGAAATCATGGCCGTCAAGTGACACAACATCCGAGTCCACTTTGAAAGAACGATCGAAGCAGCAGTCTCCGGAAACTGCTCCATGATCAGCATCTTGGCGCCGCGATACTCGAAGAGAAAGAGCAGAAGAGTGTACCAGATTATGCACTGTAATACGACGACTTGTACCATGAGATTACCGGAGTAGTCTCCGTACATGGCGATGAGCAGAGGGATTCCCATGACCAAAGTGTTGGGTAATGTGGACAGGGAGAAAATCGTAATCATCCATTCAAGGCTTCCGTTTTTTGTGAAATTAGTCCATATGCCAAGAACAAAAAGCATGATGATTTTTTGCAGCGTGTCCGCGGCAATGAAACGAAAATTCATTGCGTACGGATCGTTGGTGGAGATGAAGTGAAAAGAAAGCAAAGGGACGGCGAAGATTGCGACGAAACGGTTGATGCCGGAGCATTGGTCAGGGGAGAAAATCTTCCACCAACGGACTGAGCCGTAGGCCAAGATCATGGCCACGTAAAGAGGAATCACCGCCGTTAAGACGGAGTAGAGATCTTTCCAGCTGATCATTTTAAGATAATTGAAAGAAACCGTTAGTTAACGAAACTTGAAGGAAGAAGGGGTTCTGCAAATTCTGAGTGAAGCATATAAATAGAGAGAGAAATTTTTCCTTCTTGGGGTATAATTTACAAGAGGTGGGAGTATTTGGGGGGAATATATACAGAGAGCTGAATAGGGGGACCAGTGGGACTGTAGGACTCGGTGGTCCAAAAGAGTAGACACTGTTGGTTAGGCTCAAGATTTAACCTAAAACTAAAAGTAAGGCTTGAAATTTTTTTTTTCTTTTTTTAAATTATAATTTTAAATATTATTTTTAAAATTGGATAAGATTATCTATCTTATATCATGTCCGATTAATACTCAAAAATTTATAAAAATCGGTAAATTTGATTAGACTGATTCAAAATTTTTTTTAAAAAAATTGAATTAAAATATTTTAAATTTTATAATTTTTAATTAAATCAATTTTTTTGCAACGTTCCATCAGTATAATCACTCACTCATTAACTTTTTAAATGATCCATGAATATTTTAAATATGGAGTCCTTTGAAATACAGGACAACCCCGAGAAAGGTAAGGTGAGTTAGAAAGTAACCGCCTAACATGGTTAAGTTGACTGGAGTAGAGTTGCGTGTCTCGTCTGGTAATAATTGTAAGACTAATTTATACAGGTGGCAGTTATCATGTGGAATAAGGCTCTTCAGTGACGTGTCTCTCTTTCTTTCTTTCTGTTTTAGTTGATTTCTTCTTTTATTTTCTGTTAAAGTTGAAACCTGAGTCTGAGAACAAGCAAGATTTCGTTTCAGGACCTTTACATTTAAAAAAAAAATGATTTCCCGTTTTGTTAAAAAATAAAAAATATTAAATAAAACAATTAACGTTATGCTGGGGAGCTAAAAAAAAGCGATAAGGATGAATTTTATCGAGTTTTTAAAAAATCAAGTAATTACTAGTTATTAAAAATATATATATTAGTTAAAAATGGTCAATTTTTTTAAAAAAATGTAAAATAAATTACATTTGTAATGTTTTAAGAACTTTACGGTATGCATGACAGAAAATCTTAAATTACAATTAAGATTTGAGATGTCTTACATACAATTTAATATAGAGAATGAGACATTTTTCATTCACAATCCCTGACGTTTTGCTTAAAATATCTTAAATCCATCATCAATATTTAGAATCTTGAACAAACAAGTTTGGGATTCAGACGATTTCTTGTTCCGATTGAAAAACTGATCATACGAGATTCATGTTGATTTTTCATTATAAATCTATAATTAAGACAGGATCGGAATTGGCAAATCCTAGGCATTATTATCACAAGGCCTGCATTTTATACAGGTTGAGCTATATTTTTGGTATTGATCCTGTGAATGTTCCGGATCTTGTCGGTTTTATAGTATAAATGAGATAATTAATTTACTTACACGTGATATTTATCTCTTAATTCGCAAATAATATTTCTAATCCACTGTGCAATTATAGAGAATGAGACATTTTTCATTGACAATCCCTGACGTTCTGCCTAAAACATCTCGAATCCATCAATATTTAGAATCTCGAACAGATAAGTTTGGGATTAAGACGATTTCTTGTTTTGATTGAAAAATTGGTCATACGAGATTCATGTTGATTTTTCATTCTAAATCCATAATTAAGACAAGATCGGAATTGGCAAATTCTAGCCTATCCCAATAAATCTCCATTTCTACTTGGATGGTGGGCAGCAGAGGGCTTATGAGTTGTTATTATTGATATTATTATGAGCACAAGGCTTGCATATTATACAGGTTGAGCTATATTTTTTTATATTGATCTTGTAAATGTTCCGGATCTTGTCGGTTTTATAGTATAAATGAGACAATTGATTTACTTACACGTGATATTTATGTCTCATTCATTTATGTCTCAGTTCTCAAATAATTTTGTAATTCACTATGCAATTATATAGAATGAGATATTTTTCATTGACAATCCCTGCCACAAACATCTCGAATCCATCAATATTTAGAATCTCGAATAGACAGGTTTGAGATTCAGACGATTTCTTATTCTGATTGAAAAACTGATCATACGAGATTCATGTTGTTTTTTCATTCTAAATCCATAATTAAGACGGGATCGGAATTGTCAAATCCTAGTCTATCCCAATAAATCTCCATTTCTACTTGGATGGTTGGCAGTAGAGGGCTTATGTGTTTTTTTGTTTATGTTATTATTAGCACAAGGCCTACATTTTATACCGGTTGAGCTATATTTTTAGTATTGATCTTGTAAATGTTCCGGATCTTATCTATTTTATAATATAAGTGAGAATTAATTTAATTACACGTGATATTTATGTCTAATTCGTTTATCTTTCAATTCTCAAATAATATTTATAACTCACTGTGCAAGAACTAAAAGTCAGAATTTTTATCATGAAGCACAATAATTAATAAAAAATACAAGAAATAAAAAATTATAGAAATATTCAAAATAAAATAACAAATAACAATAAACTCGAAATCCAAAAACTAGTTAGGTTTTATTGGCGGCTACTATTTATGTTTCTTATTTTAACATGAAATTATATTTTTTGTTTATTTTAACAATTTATTATTTTAATTTTATAATTTATAATAAAAATATTAATTGTAGAAATTATGTGCCACATATTTTTTTTAATAATATAACTTCTTATTATAATAGGTAATGAAAAATTAATTTTAAGGATTAAGTGTCATGTAATGCTCTGAGAAACTTAAAAATATTTAACTTTTATATATATATATATATAATTTTTCGGAATGTTTGTGATTTTATTCAAATTTTATTTCTATAATTTAATAATAAAAAATTAATTGTGGAGGTTAATTGTAGAGATTAAGTGTCACATAATATATTTTTATTTTAACCAAACGCACAACGGCCCCATTTTTATGCGAGTTGATAATATATTTTAGATATTGATCTTGTAAATGTTCTGGATCTTGTCAATTTTATATTGTAAATAAGACAATGAATTTACTTACATGTAATATTTATGCTTAATTCTTTTGTCTCTCATTTCTCAAATAATATTATAATTCATTGTGCAAGAGTAGTCAGAGTATGCATCATGAAGCGCAATAAATAATAAAAAAAAAACATGAATAAAAAAATATATAGAAGTAATTCAAAATAAAAATAAAAATAAAAATAGACCCGAAATTCAAAAAATTGGCTAGAGGTTTCTTACTTAATATGAGATTATATTTTTATATTGTAATATGTTTTTTATCTTAATAATTTATTATTTTAGTTTTATAATTTAATAATAAAAATATTATTGTAGAGATTGTGTGCCACACATATTTTTTTTAATAGAAGAATATAATATTTTTTTTTCTTATTATGACAGGTAATAAAAAAATTAATTGTAGAGATTAAGTGTCATGTGACGTGATGAGAAAGATTAAAAATATCATACATATATTCAGATTATCTGTGATATTATTGTAAATAGATTATCTGGATTATCTGTGACATATATATTCGAATTATATGTGATATTTTATATATATATATAGATTATTGGAATATTTATAATTCAATGTATAATAGCAGTCAGAGTCTACATCATGAAGCATAATAAATAATAAAAAATTCACGAAATAAAAAATTTTGGAGATGAAAGGGTACCATTACTATAGGGTACCCTTGCATCTATATATGATATGATTAAAAATATCATATAAATATATTTTTTGTTCCGGATCTTGTCGGTTTTATAGTATAAATTAGATAATTAATTTACTTACACGTGATTTTTATCTCTTAGTTCTCAAATAATATTTCTAATTCACTGTGCAATTATAGAGAATGAGATATTTTTCATTGACAATCCCTGACGTTCTGCCTAAAACATCTCGAATCCATCAATATTTAGAATCTCGAACATATAAGTTTGGGATTAAGACGATTTCTTGTTTTGATTGAAAAATTGGTCATACGAGATTCATGTTGATTTTTCATTCCAAATCCATAATTAATACAAGATCGGAATTGGCAAATCCTAGTCTATCCCAATAAATCTCCATTTCTACTTGGATGGTGGGCAGCAGAGGGCTTATGAGTTGTTATTATTGATATTATTATTAGCACAAGACTTGCATTTTATACAGGTTGAGCTATATTTTTTATATTGATCTTGTAAATGTTCCGGATCTTGTCGGTTTTATAGTATATAGTATAAATGAGACAATTGATTTACTTACACGTGATATTTATGTCTCATTCATTTATGTCTCAGTTCTCAAATAATATTTCTAATTCACTATGCAATTATAGAGAATGAGATATTTTTCATTGACAATCCCTGCCACAAATATCTCGAATCCATCAATATGTAGAATCTCGAATAGACAGGTTTGAGATTCAGACGATTTCTTATTCTGATTGAAAAACTGATCATACGAGATTCATGTTGTTTTTTCATTCTAAATCCATAATTAAGACGAGATCGAAATTGGCAAATCCTAGTCTATCCCAATAAATCTCAATTTCCACTTGGATGGTGGGCAGCAGAGGGCCTAAGAGTTGTTATTATTGATATTCTTATTAGCACAAGGCTTGCATTTTATACATGTTGAGCTATATTTTATATATTGATCTTGTAAATGTTCCGGATCTTGTCGGTTTTATAGTATAAATGAGACAATTGATTTACTTACACGTGATATTTATATCTCATTCATTTATATCTCAGTTCTCAAATAATATTTCTAATTCAGTATGCAATTATAGAGAATGAGATATTTTTCATTGACAATCCCTGCCACAAACATCTCGAATCCATCAATATTTAGAATCTCGAATAGATAGGTTTGAGATTCAGACGATTTTTTATTCTAATTGAAAAACTGATCATACGAGATTCAACTTGTTTTTCATTCTAAATCCATAATTAAGACGAGATCGAAATTGGCAAATCCTAGTCTATCCCAATAAATCTCCATTTCTACTTGGATGGTGAGCAGTAGAGGGCTTATGTGTTGTTTTTGTTTATGTTATTATTAGCATAAGGCCTACATTTTATACCGGTTAAGCTATATTTTTAGTATTGATCTTGTAAATGTTCCTCATCTTATCAATTTTATTGTATAAGTGAGACAATTGATTTACTTACACGTATATTTATGTCTAATTCGTTTATCTCTCAGTTCTCAAATAATATTTATAACTTATTGTGCAAGAGCTAATAGTCAGAATCTTCATCATGAAGCACAATAAATAATAAAAAATACAAGAAATAAAAAAATTATAAAAATAGTTCAAAATAAAATAACAAATAACAATAAACTCGAAATTCCAAAAAACTGGTTAGGTTTTATGGGCGGCTACTATTTATGTTTCTTATTTTAACATGAGATTATATTTTTATAATATATTTTTTTATTTATTTTAACAATTTATTATTTTAATTTTATAATTTATAATAAAAATATTAATTGTAGAAATTATGTGCCACATTTATTTTTTAATAATATAGCTTCTTATTATAATAAGTAATGAAAAATTAATTTTAAGGATTAGGTGTCATGTAACGCTATGAGAAACTTAAAAATATTTAACTATATATATATATATATATATATATATATATTATTTTTCGAAATATTTGTGATTTTATTCAAATTTTATTTTTATAATTTAATAATAAAAAATTAATTGTAGAGGTTAATTGTAGAGATTAAGTGTCACATATATCTTTTATTTTAACAAACACACGGCCCGCATTTTATGCGAGTTGATCATATATTTTAAGTATTGATCTTGTAAATATTCTGAATCTTGTCAATTTTATATTGTAAATAAGACAATGAATTTACTTACACGTAATATTTATGCTTCATTCCTTTGTCTCTCATTTCTCAAAGAATATTTATAATTCACTGTGTAAGAGTAGTCAGAGTATGCATCATGAAGCGCGATGAATAATTAAAAAAATCATGAAATGAAAAAATGTATAGAAGTAATTCAAAATAAAAAATAAAAATAAAAATAGATTCGAAATTCAAAAAATTGGTTAGGTTTTGAGGGTGGCTAATATTTAGGTTTCTTACTTAATATGAGATTATATTTTTATATTGTAATATTTTTTTTTATTTTAATAATTTATTATTTTAGTTTTATAATTTAATAATAAAAATATCAATTGTAGAGATTGTGTGCCACACATATTTTTTTAATAGAAGATTATAATATTTTTTTTCTTATTATGATAGGTAATAAAAAATTATTTGTAGAGATTAAGTGTCATGTGACGCAATGTTAAAGATTAGATATATATATATATATATTATCACATATAATTCAAATATATATGTCACAGATAATCTATTTATAATAATATCACAAATAATCTGAATATCAGATTATCTGGAATATTTATAATTCACTATACAAGAGCAGTCAGAGTCTACATCATGAAGCATAGTAAATAATAAAAAATTCACGAAATAAAAATTTTTATACAAACAATTCAAAATAAAATAATAAATAACAATAGACATAAAATCTAAAAAAAATGTTAGGTTTTGTTGGCGACTACTATTTATTATTCCTATTTCAATAGGAGATATATTTTTATATTATAATAGATTTTTTATTTTAATAATTTGTTATTTTAGTTTTATAATTTATAATAAAAATATTAATTGTAGAGATTGTGTGCCACATATATTTTTGTAATATCCCGAGTTTTTCGAAACAATATTGGAAGGTTTCTAAATTAAAGTTAACATTTTAGAAAAAGATATTATTTGAAAATAAGAGTTTATGTGTTGGAAAATAAGTGAAAATATTTTAAAGTGAATATTTTTCGTGCTGGAAAACGTGTGGTTTCAAGAATTGCGCGATTTCTGATTATATCATTATACGCGTAAAAATTTCTTATTTCGGATATAAAAATAGTAAAAAAACTCCGATTAAACTAATTCTTAAACCATCATACTCATTTTTCCGAGATGAACAACTTTCATGTTGAATATTTTTTGAATTTTACATAAGAAGATATTAAAAATGCAACTTTCTGAGAAAGCCCTATGACAGGGTCCTAATTGCAATTTTAGGGGGTCAGAACGTAATTTTTGAAAAATTTACTATATATACCCTGATGTTTCTCCTAATTACCAAAAGGGCATAAGAAACCAAAACCCCCCAAGTCGACCCCTCCCCCTCAAAACGCGTTTGGGTTCTCCAGGCTTGTTGGCCGGTCGACGGTCTAGGGGGTGCGCCCAGTCACCCTTCGTCTGAAGGTGGCCGATGGCGGTGTACGTGCCAAATTTGGACCCAAGGGTAAAATTGACATTCTACCTCTGGGCCAATCACAAAAATATGAGCTCGAAACCCACTTACAACTCCAGTTCGAGAATCAGTATTGAACCGAGAGACCTCACAAGCCCAAGCCCATCGTCTCTGAAAGGTCAGATTATGATGGTCAACAGACTCACTACTTATCAGGCTGGAAAAACGCCTAAGCTCTTAAATAAATTGACTGCTATAGAAATTAAAACGGGCAGAAGAAGAGTAAATGAGCCTACCTCAAAGACCCTATAAAAGGAAAAAGGTCTATGCTTGGAGAAGAGAAGCTACGATATTCAATTCTCTAGTATTTCACTTTGATTCATCAAACAACACACCGCCCTCACGGCAAGCAAACAGAGATTGAGGTAACTTCTAGCCTTGATCTCCCTATATTCATCTTATCCTCATTACTGACTTGGGCGTCGGAGAGCCTACAGCTTCTACCACACCGGTGGGTAGTACTCCCCGCTCATCTTACCCTCATTTTGCAGGTTCGCTAGCGCCCATAAAATTCCGATTCTCAATTATGGACTTCATATGAAAACCAGCATCCATAATTTGGCGCCCACCGTGGGGCCTTAGCGAATTTTAATGAATGAAGATCTCTCAATTCACTCTCCGTACAAAACAACTGCTAATGGCTTCTGACAATGAACAGATGCTGGATCCTATGGCGACCTAATTAGCCATGCTCCAAGAACGGTTACAAGATTTGGAGTGCCTGACCATGCGGAGCTCTAACACGAGTTTACAAAAGTAGTTGGAGCAGATCTCCTCAACTTCTCAGCGTCGCGACCCCCCAGAGCAATCCAGCTGCCCCACTCGCGTTTGACGAGCTGGCTGACGATAATCCACCAAGTGACCTTGGCCCAAGGAATCTACTAACTTCCTCACTCGTCCAAACTGAGCAAGTTTCATCCACCATACGAAGGGAAATGATGGAGTTCAAGAAAGCAGTTATGTCCAGACTACCATGAGTGAGACTACCAATTAGAAATATCAGAGCATGAACAATTTCAGATACCCTATTCGTGGAGACGATCGCATCTGTCAAGCTGCCACGAAAGTTTAGCCCGCCCGAAATGAAGCTATATGATGGATCCACATACCCAGACGACCATGTTATACACTACAAGTATAAGATGATGTCAACTGGCTTGGAACCAAGCCAATGGGAAGCAAGAATGTGCAGAGGATTTGGAGAAACTTTGATAGGATCGGCCCTTACCTGGTTCATCAACCTACCCTATAGATCCATCGAATCATACCAACAACTAGTAGACAAGTTTGTTCAACATTTGTCAAGTTCTTATAAACTTGAGAAGACTATTGATGATCTCAATGCTATACAACAGAGAAGGGGGAGTCGTTACGAAGCTACGTAGCTCGCTTCAATAAAGAGATGATAAGTATTCCAGATCTCCACCAACCTACTGTAGTGGAGGCTTTCCGGAATAGACTACTCTACGAAAGCGGTCTCTACAAAAACTCACCACGTTTCGATGCTATACAATGAACCAGGCCAGGGCATGGGCCCAAATTGAAATAAGGTGGGAAAAAGAGAATACATCCAGCTCGCAGAATGATAGAACACATGGGAACTCCAGACGACCTGACATTAACCCTCTTCATCCTTTAGAAACGAGAATCCAACAGAGAAGAGAGCGTTAGCCCTTCCATAAAAAATTCGACAGGCTACCTCAGCCTTACAAAGCTCAAGAGACAACATTCCCAATAGACAACGTGTTACGGCTCCGTTTTTGAAACAATATATTCACACAATAAAATAAAAATAAATGAAAAGTTTCATGTAATACTCATTCATAGTTCCATCACAGCCACTATAAGAAATATTAAATGGATAGTTCTAGTAGTATATGCTTAACAAGAAGAATAAATAAAGAACCAGAAAACCCTATCAGGCACACTTGCCTCCAGCCACTACTGGTGTTTTTTTAAGTCCCAAAAATCCCAAAAATAGAATCAATTATCCCCTCCCAAATCAGGATATCATAATACTTATAATATTTCCCTAACCGTATAGGTGCCAGGTCAGCACTAATTTGTCTGTTTCCTTGCCTCCACGTATCCAGACTCTTCATTCTCTTGTAATGCAACTTGATTGGAGGCCTCATCATCCTCTGGAGTGACTCGGCCCAATCAAACCTTACATCCTCTGCAGGCCCAAGCCAGCAAGCAGACCCAGGCTCACAGACTACAACTTTACAATCTCCTCAGGGGAGTTGGTCTCGGTCCTAAAGAAAATGGAGAATGAAGTAAAATGGCCCCCTCGCTCCATGGGGAGTGCCACAAAGAAGGATACCAAAAAGTGGTGTGAGTTCCATAGAGATTACGGTCATACTACGGCTGAATGTCTGGCGCTAAGACTGGAAGTTCTGGAGTTGTTGAATAAATGGTTTCTGATGGACTTACTCATGAAGAGGAAAAGCCTCGTTGGCTCGAAGAGATGAAAGTGATAACCAAGGAGAAGCCCCGATTCCTCCTCCACCGATCAAGAACACGGTCAATTTTATTTCAGGAGGATCAGAAGTTAGTGGTATGTCATATTCAGCAGCAAGATGACATTCAAGGTCTGCTTCGACCAGCCTTCCTCACTCTACGATGTCAATCGAGGGGATTTTTACCAACCTCAGTATGGAGTTTCTAGACGACAGAAGCTTCTGTAGTTTGAATCCACACCATGATGCATTATTAATCTCCTTGCATGTCGTGAATTTTATCATCAAACGAGTCTTGGTCGACACGAGATCTTCAGCCAACATCATTTTTACTACAGCTCTTGCAGACATGGGAGCCGGGCTACAAAAGATAAACTGACGAACTACTATGTTGATTGGATTTAGTGGGAATAAAAATTCACCATGGGAGAGATATCTCTTCCAGTCTAGGCCGCATGAATCAACAAGATGACCATGTCCCTAATTCTGGATTGTCCCTCAGCCTACAATCTTATAATGGGTAGGCCTTGGATCCATGAGATGAGAGCAGTATCTTCCACTTACCATCAAATCTTGAAGTTCCCTACCAAATAGGGGATTCAAGAGATTAGAGGAGATAGAGCCGCATCCAGAAGCTGTTACCAAACAACTTTGAAGGCAAAAACCCAGTCTGCGTAGCAATTACAGAAAGAGTCTCTCAATATAGAGCCGACACTACCAAATCTAGAGGAGTTTGACGAAATCTAGATTCACCCTCAACATGCAGATCATAAGTCACAGATTGGAGTTAACTTAGATCTCGAGCTACGAGCCAAATTGATCGAATTCTTGAAGAGGCGACACGACCGTTTTGCATGGTCTCGCAAAGACATGATGAGAATCGACCCCGAATTGATTACTGATGAACTCCATATAGATCCGGACTACATCCCAGTCAGCCAGAAGAGAAGAAAGTTCACCCCAGAAAGAAATCAAATCATTGATGAGGAAGTTCAGAAATTGTTACAAAATGGAGCTGTCAGGGAAGTTCAGTTTCTGGAGTGGCTTGCCAACGTGGTTGTCGTCAGAAAGAAGAATGGAAAGTGGCGAGTCTGCATCGACTTTATGGATCTGAACAAAGCCTGTCCGAAATATTCATTCTATACCATACATAGATTCGACGATCGACGCCAGAGCTGGGCATGAATTATTGAGTTTCATGGATGCATATTCAGGCTACAATCAAATCCTTATGCATCCAAGCGATCAAGAGAAGACAACCTTTATCACCAACCGGGGTAAATACTGCTACAAGGTTATTCCATTCGGTCTGAAAAGTGATGGGGCCACATATCAATGTCTGGTCAACAAAATATTCTCTAAACAAATTGGGAAGACAATGGAGGTTTACATAGACGATATGCTGGTGAAGTCTTCTAAATCAGAACAACATCTCGAACACCTGGAAAAAGCCTTCGACATAATGGACATGTACGTGATGATGTTAAACCCCACTAAGTGTGCATTTGGTGGTTCTTCAGGGAAATTCTTGGCATATGTAGTCACCCGATGAGGAAAATAGGCGAATCCAGACCAGATCAAGTCAATCCTTGAAATCCCCTCACATTCCATCCCAGAGGATGTCATACGACTAGCGGGGAGGATAACAGCAGTTAACAGGTTCATCTCCAAGTCTACGGATAAAATCTTTCTATTCTTCTCAATTTTGAAGAAGGCGAACAATTTCGAGTGGACTCTAGCTTGTGAATAAGCTTTGGAAGAACTCAAGTGATATCTTACCTCCCCGTCTTTGCTATCAAAACCACTCGACAATGAGAGTCTTTTTCTCTACCTGAGGGTTTCAAAACAAGTGGTTAATGCAGTCCTGATCAGGGAAGAAGATGGGGCACAACTCTCAGTCTACTACGTAAGTAAAGAATTGCTGGAAGCAGAATCAAGCTACCCACTAGTGGAGAAATTGGTGTTCGCCTTGATAACGGCTGCAAGAAAGCTTCGACCCTACTTTCAGGGGCATCCAATCACGGTATACACCACCTACCCTATAAGGAGCATACTTCATAAACTAGAGTTTTTGGGGAGACTGATGAAATGAGCAATTGAACTTAGGGAACACGACATCACGTACCTGCCCAAGACCGCCATCAAATCTCAAGCCTTAGCGGACTTTGTAGCCGACTTCACTCCCAGCCTACTTGCTGCAGCTGAAACAGAAGTCTGTTCTATCCACTCGACCATTCCATGGAAACTTGCAGTCGACGGATCCAGTAACAAAAGGGGTTGCGGCCTGGGGATAATGATCATCACTCCAGAAGGTGACGTGCTACAGCAGGCAATCAAGTGCGGTTTCAGAGTAACAAACAACGAGGCTGAATATGAACCATCGATAGCAGGACTAATATTGGCCAATGAACTTGGAGCAAAAAAGATACAAGTAATGTCTGATTCGCAACTAATTGTCAACCAGTTCCAAGGATCATATCACATAATAGATCCACAGATGGCATCCTACTTGAAAAAGGTAAGAGATATTCAGTCGACGTTTGAGGAACTCACAATAACCCAAGTCGCAAGAAGTGAGAATTCCCAAGCGGATGCATTGGACACCCTTGGTTCAATGACGCAATGGGACAAACCACGAATGATACCGGTAATGTACTGAAATTGGCTAACAATTTGGAAAGAAGACAAAGAGGTCACCTCAATTAATTCAACCGACACATGGATGACATCAATAATCAGGTATCTACAATAAGGCGAGCTCCCAAAAGATAAACTCTAGCCAGAAAGATCCAATGGCAGTCTGCAAGATTCACTTTATTCGGCGGTCGGTTGTTAAAAAGATCATTTTCTGGATCCTACTTGAGATGCCCCACTGATGAAGAGGCGCAACATGTGTTGATAGAGCTACACGAAAGGGAATGTGGAAATCATTCCGGAGGAAGGAGTTTGGCGCTGCGTGCTCACTCGGAAAGCTACTACTAGCCCATGTTGAGGACCGACTCTGCAGAATTCACTAGGAAGTATGAAAAATATCAAAGGTTTTCTCCAGTCTCACACCTCCCACCAGAAAGACTCAATCCCATCGTATCTCTCTGGCCGTTCATGAAATGGGGAATGGATATCGTTGGGAAACTTCCAACCGCCCTAGGACAGCGAGTCTACATGCTTGGACTTACAGATTCCTACTCGAAGTGGATCGAAGCAGAATCGTTCGCCAGGGTACACGACAAAGAGGCACAGACATTCATCTGGAAGAATATCATATGTCGATTCAGCATACCAAGAGAAATCGTGACTGATAATGGTTCACAATTCATCAGCCATCATTTTCAAGATTTCTACAAGAATTGGGGCCCGAACCCACGACCACCAGTAGAATTGAGGCATAAAATTAAACTTTTCAACCCCACGCTTCTCACAAGCTAAAGGCCATGCCAAATTATCTAACAAAATGATACTGAACACTTTGAAGAAAATATTAGAGAAAGCTAAAAGTGTTTAGGCAGATGAACTTTCGGGGGTATTATGGTCTTACAGAACAATGGCCTAGTCGTCTACTGGTGAAACGCCATTTTCTCTGGCCTTTGGTACGGAAGCAGTAATACCGACCGAAGAAACCATCCCATCCCTACGCTACCAATGGCTCGATGAGGAATCGAATCGATAAATTATGAATTACAGTCTCGATAAAATTGATGAAGTGAGGGACCGAGCTTCCATTTGAATGGCTGCCCATCGGCAGAGGATGGACACTTTGATAAAAATATCAGGAGTATAAATTTCAAGGAAGGAGATTGGGTTCTATGTAGAGTTTTCCAGAACATTAAGGAGGTTGGAGATGGTAAACTGGGACCATACTAGGAAGGTCCGTACCTCGTCACCAAAATCATTGTGAGAGGAGCCAACGAGCTACAAACCATGGAGGGAACACTTATTCTCAACAGTTGGAACGTCATTCATCTTAAGCGATTCTACTGGTAATATATGTCATTCTTTGTTGACTTTGAAGTATGAAATAAAAGATTTGTTATTTACTAAAGTTTATTCGGTGTTGAAATATGATGCATTCATTAGAACTTACTTTCCGTTTGACAGATTGTAGTCTAACATAAAATGTTAACAAAAAAAAAACAAGTGTACATTAGACTAGCTATGTTATCAAACTTCTAGAACACTGGCTGGTTGTTCTTCAGCCGCCTCCGAAGTACTAGCAGCAACATCTTCTAATTGTTTTTTAGCAGCCACATGAGTATCAATGGAAACATCTTCTTCCCGAAAACCAAGCTCGACTCCCGTCAACCCAATATCCATCATTCCTCCGTATGGCCCTCGGTCTCCCCCATTTCAACCTCAGGAACTACTACATTCTCAACCTCATCTTTCTTTGATTCGACTTCAAACCATTTTTCTTCTTCATCACCTTCAGTCGACATAGAAAGCCCAGTAACAAACTTTTCATATTCTCGAATCCATTTTTCTGGCTTCCAGTCAACATACTTCCCAACAAGATAATCCCTCATCAAGTCACTTCTGTCTTTCATCATGGATTCAATAGCAATCCCCTCAATTTGTTCAAGAAGCTACCCATTCTCATTCTTTACATTATCAAAGCTTTTCTTGTAGGCCTCAATCGTTGATTCAGACATTTCTTTCTCCATTTTGAGGGTAGCTTTGGTCTCCTTCAATTGTTTCTTTAGTATTTTCCCCTTCTTCTCAGAAGTTTCTAGCCCGGACTTCAGTTCTGATGCTTCCTTCCTCACAATAGACAAAGTTTTCTCCAAATCTTTTATTCTTCTTTGACTCGACTCGACATATTTCTGCATGTACAGGCTGCATTCCAATGCCTGAAAAATTGAGAGTTAGAAGTCATTCGACCAAAAATTGATGAAATATAAAGAAAATTCTAGGTATACATATGATAGTTCAAAGTTGTTGTTTTCTTCATAGCCTCAGCTGGGCCTATCATTATTAGCCTGCTTTCATCCTCCTTCGGAAGAAGCCCTTTCACAAATGTGTTAATTCTAGAAGGATTCGAGATTGCAGTCGACCCATGAGCGATCTTTATGTTGACATTATCCATGACTTCCTCCACCTTAGTATGGGCTTTTCTTTTCTTCCCAATCGTGACCATTTCAGTCGACTTGCCCTTCTCCACTACGACCTCATCTGACACGACTTCTCTAAGCTTAGGAGCCTCAACCTTTTCAGCCTCCAGTTCCATTCCCTTTGATTTCATAGCCTTCCTTCGACTCATTATTTCGTTGATTGAAGATACTTTGAAGGGACTAGACATTATATCTTCTGCGCATAAAAGTTCTTCGGGAGTTAAAGGCTTTAAAAACTTCAGCTCCTCGAAAGTCTCTCGACACGACCAACTATAGTATAACACATCCAAAATGTGTTTACTAAGGGCCAAAAAGGTACCTTCACGATCGTGGATCTCCTTCTACAGCATAGTCGCCCTCAATATTTTCTCTACCAATATGACTCTCCAATCTCTCTCTTCAGGAGATAAAGCTAAGATCACTTTAGTGTTAGAGATGGTTCAACTTCTTGTTTCAAACAACCGGTTTTGCAAAGGATCTGTAAAAACAAATTTAAGATTAGGCCTATTACTAAGTGTACCTAAAGAGAATGCATGGTTACGATGTGATACTCACTCGACAAACTCGAATAATCTGGGATTCGACCAGCTCCAGTCATCCCAAATATACCCTCACCCCTCACAAAGAAATAATCTGATTGCCAGTTTCCCCTATCATTTATTGGTAGCCCAGTAACTAATGTTTCTTCCTCTGCCGAAGGAACAAGGTAAACCTTCCCTTTTCAGTCAAGTGTTCCTTCAGGTAGTATGTGGATAGCACATCCTTCACTTCAAAGAACACATCTAATTCGAAGGCCATGCATTCTATCTTCAACATGATCCTTCAAGTATTAGGCATCAATTGAGAGGGAGTGATCTGAAAATGATCCAGAACCTCCAATACTAACCTCGGTATTAGAAATCTCAACCCATCCGTAAAAGGCTGTTCGTAGAACCCAATTCATCCTAGAACTCTGTATTCAATTCTTTCACCCGATAGAGGAAGTCTCAATTATAATGAATCTGGAAATATATACTTACATCTGATTTCCCTCAATGATATCTCAGTCATACGACTAGCGGGATTCTTTGTTAACAAGTTTATTGGTTTACTCGTACTAGGAACTTCACTCGACTTACTAATTACTGGTAAAGTCTTAAGTGGTATGGCATCAGTAGGAACTTCTTGAGATAAATCGACTACGGTTATTAACTCGGTCTTGATTAGATCCTGATATGATCAATCTCTATATACTTCTACCTCTTTTGATTCACTAGAAGATGATTCGACAAACCTATCAATCTCAGCTCCTAAACTGCTTAAAGAATCTTCATTCGACATTTTCCAGATGACGAGCATGCAAACACGATATTCCTAAAAATTCTATCACATAAAGATCAAACTCTAACCCAATTCTCAAACACAACTTCGATAAAAAATCTACAATTCAAAAGATCAAATAGACTATTTTGCCTAAGAACATCTTGAATCTATACTATGAATGTTTAAAGATATTGAAGAATAGTAGAAGGGTTTTGAAGAAAACCTTGAAGAGCTTGAGACTCCTCTCTACTCGACGACTGAAGAGAGATTTCGTGAATGAGGCAAATGAGCTCTCAAAACTCTTTTCTATACCGTCCCTTTTGGCGCTACAAATTCCCACCAAAAGTACCTCGAAGCTCGCACTAGGGTTGCATTAAAATAAGAGAAGAACCTAGAAAATAGCTAAGTCCCATCAGGTCATAGGGAATCTTTCAGAAATGTCGATTGAACCCCTCACACTAAAGAGACAACACGACGCTTTATGGAGGCTCAAAACAGGGGATGCCACCAACTAACATTATCCCAGTCTTGTCTTTGTACCAAGAATATAACCTTTCGACACGACATTATGAGAAAGCTTAGAGGAACGAGGACTCATGTCGAGTCAATTGAAGATATGGACCTATCTCAGTCCATACGACAATATCGAGTGAAGTGGCTCATGAACCTTCATCTGGTTCAGTCGACCAGGGACATCCCCCGAAGGACTCATGTCGAGTAAATTGAAGACATGGACCTCTCTCAGTCCATACGACAATGTCGAGTGAATTGGCTCCTGAACCTTCATCTGGTTCAGTCGACCAGGGACATCCCCCGAAGGACTCATGTCGAGTCAATTAAACATATAGACCTCTCTCAGTCCATACAACCATGTCGAGTGAAGTGGCTCATGAACCTTCATCTAGTTCAATCGACCGGGTCATCCCTCGAATGACACATATCGAGTCAATTGAAGACATAGACTTTTCTCAGTCCATACAATAATATCGAGTGAAATGGATCCTGAACTTTCATCTGATTCAGTCGACCGGGGACATCCACCGAAGGACTCATTTCGATTCAATTGAAGACATGAACCTCTTTCAGCCCATACGATAATGTCGACTGAAATGACTCCTGAACCTTCATCTGGTTCAGTCGATCGGGGATATCCTCCGAAGGACTCATGTCGAGTCAATTGAAGACATGGACCTCTCTCAGTCCATACGACAATGTCGAGTGAATTCATCTGATTTAGTCTACCGGGGACATCCCCCGAAGGACTCATGTCAAGTCAATTGAAGACATGGACCTCTCTCAGTCCATGCGATAATGTCGAGTGAAATGGCTCCTGAACCTTCATCTGGGTCAGTCGACCGGGGACATCCCCCGAAGGACTCATGTCGAGTCAATTGAAGACATGGACCTCTCTCATCTCCAGTCCATACGACAAAGTCGATCAAAGTGGCTTCTGAACCTTCATCTGGTTCAGTCGATCGGGACATTCCCCGGAAGGACTTGTGTCAAGTCAATTGAAGACATAGACCTCTCTCATTCATAACGATAATGTCGAGTGAAATGGCTCTTGAACCTTCATCTAGTTCAGTTGACCGGGGACATCCCCCGAAGGACTCATGTCGAGTCAATAAAATATATGGACTTCTCTCAGTCCATACGACAATATCGAGTGAAATGGCTCCTGAACCTTCATCTGGTTCAGTCGACCAGGGACATCCCCCGAAGGACTTATTGTTGGATAATATGACCCATAGCGTCACTATTTGCACAGAACATTGTGTTGTTGTAGCAAATTAACTATGTAATAAGGAAATTGCACTCTCATCATTTGTGATTAGATCACCATAGATATATAAATGAAGAGAGGTCCCTATCATTAGTTCCTGGATTGAGATGATATGAGACAGTATCAGTCCACGAAGGATTAATCATTAAATATCCCTAGCCGTAGTATTATCGAGACTGGACATCGATAATGCGGAATAGGCTAGTATTGCACTTGTGTGCGTTGTGAGGGCACAACGGCATAGTTCTCATATATATAAGTATTGGATACTTATGCAAGTGCGATAGGAGGTCGTGTTTCACCGATGGTACGGGAAACAGCTTCGCTCTGGATAGACCCTTCGGAATCCCATTGGTATTATGACTATGTGTCTATGGGAGGCCGAAATCAAGGTAGGTGTGTATAGTCTTAACCTGAGACTTGCATCGCTAATACTTACGATAATCGATAAACTTTGGTTTTGGTGGTAGGGGGCTTTGACCGGTTCTGTGTACACCACTTCTGGGTTTATCAGAGAGTCGTAGAGTATTGGGTGTGATGTCAAGACGGAAGTGTCACTTCAGTCATATTGGAGATGATGTCACGCAGGATACGGTACTAGTGCTCTTGAGTGTTGCGCAACCAATCGGGATATTGTGACCAGGTCATGTATATCCGATTATAGAGACTATGTTACCAGACATCCGATATGTGCTTCGGACGGGGTAGACACTTATCCAGCCAGCCCCAGCCCTAGCACGTGATTATCCGATACTGGGCCGATACGCACAATACTACGGTATACTACGCTTGATATAGATCCTTATTCCTGTAAGGATGTTTCCGGAGAATTGGATAGACATGGTGCTTTGCTAGAAGCCAACATTGTCTTGTAAATCGGTAAAACGTAGTACGAGGTACTTACGTGTTCGGATAGTCCGACGACCGATTTGACTACCAACATATCCGGGGATCTCATGGGTCGCTTCCCAAAGATTCACCGATGACGTATGACTCGCACTTATATTAATCTGGGATTAATTAGATGAGAGAGAAAATTAATCTGGGATTAATTGCGGAGATATTTTATCTAGGATAAAATAACGATTAAGAGAGAGAAACATTAATTTGGAATTAATCGAGGAATTAATATATTTGATATATTAATCGAAATTGGATTTCGACGCGGAATTAAAATTAGATTTTAATTCGGGCGAACGAATTAATTTAGAATTAATTCGTTAGCGACGTGAATAGTGATTTCGCTTGGCGTAATCGTTTAATTACGACGCAACGGAAAATTCGTTAATTTGGAATTAACGAACCCGACCCGAGCCCGAGATTTTTACGAGCGCATTCGTATTTAGAATTCGAGTGCGGCACGTCAAATCAAGCGTCAAATCGCTAGTCGCATCTAGCGTCACATCAAGCGTCAAATCATGTCACTTTGAGTGATGTGACAATTGATTGGATTGATTGATGATGTGAAATTGATGATTGAAAGTGTGATGTGACTTGATTGACAAAAGGTGATGTGTGTGGTTGGCATTTAAACCAAATGTCTTTGAAATGAATTAGATTTAATTTCAAGTGCATTTGATATATAAACAAGCCAAAACCGAAATTGGATAAGACACACAACACTTTCATTTTCCCTCCTCTCTCTCCTCTTCTTCTCCTCTCTTCACTCTTCACGGTTTTGTTGTTCTTCATGGCAGTGACTGCCGATTTCAACCAACAAATCAAGGGAAGCAAGTGTGTTTTGTGGCAAAACAAGAGTGCTAGCACACTCCGGTCATGCCAAGGTGATAGGGAAGTTAACCCATGAGCCGGGAAGCCATTCGGTGAAGCTTGGAGCTTCAAAACTTGAAGTGAAGGGGCGAATACACTATTCACAGCAGCCCACTGCCTTGATAAAGTGTGCAGATTTTTGATTTTTGTTGCCCAAATCGTCGCTCAACCGCTCGATGTAAGTATTCCGCACTTCCGTCGTTGTATTCACTTGATATTCATGCTTGAGTTTTGATCTTGGGACCTTGAAAAAACTCCAACAATGGCATCATGAGCTTAGGTTAAAAGCATGAAAAGTTAGGGATAAAATTTGGGCAAACTTGATTGTGAGCATGATAAATGAAATTGGATGGATTTGTATGCTTAATTGTGTTTGTATTGATGATTGATTATGTCAATTTGAAGAAAACTTGATTGGATCAATTTTCCCCAAAATTTTCCTCTTGGCCGAAAATGATATGCATTTTAATGTCTTGGGATTTTTGATTTTTGACAATTGGAAGTGTTGGAAATCATTCGGGATGATGATTTAACGTCGATTGCGGAATCAATTGGATTGAATTCGATTTGGACGAAAAATCCCCAAATTGCCAAGTATGTCATGAAACTTTAAATTGGGAAAAATGAAATTGAGCATGCAATTATGAAATTGGATGATTATTATGCTTAATACATGTTTAATTGATGATGGTTGGATCAATTTGATTAAATAATGTTTGGACAATTTATTTAATGTATGTCTTGAAAATGAATTGAGCATGCAATTATGAAATGGATGATTAAGTATGCTTAATACATGTTTAATTGATGATTGGTTGGATCAATTTGATTAAATATGTTTGGAACAAATTTCCCCATTTTGAATGTATGTCATGAAACTTAAATTGGGTAAAATGAAATTGAGCATGCAATTATGAAATTGGATGATTAGTATGCTTAATACATGTTTAATTGATGATTGGTTGATCAATTTGATTAAATATGTTGGAACAAATTTCCCCAATTTTGAATGTATGTCATGAAACTTGAAATTGGGTAAAATGAAATTGAGCATGCAATTATGAATTGGATGATTAAGTATGCTTAATACATGTTTAATTGATGATTGGTTGGATCAATTTGATTAAATTTTGTTTAGAACAAATTTCCCCAATTTTGATGTGTTGGCCGAATAGGAATATGCCCTAAATCTTGGTAATTTTGTTTCGTTGATCATTGGATGACTTGAAACGATTGTGTATGTTGATTTGATGTCGAATTGGTTTTAATTGGATTGAAACAAATCGGACATGTAATTAACCTTATTGCCAAGAATAAAGTAAAGCATGTAATGAGTTTGATTTTAATCTTGACGTGTTGGACATGTGATGATGAAATTGAGCATGATTAATTAGCCTAATTTGTGTTTTGGAAATAATAGTTTAGGTGATTAATCATGATATACACTTTAGGTAATTAAATTGCGAGATTGGATTTGTGTAATTTAATTAATAAGGCTAATTTTGGAAATTGAGCTTGAATTGTTGTAAATGGGCTTATTGGGCTTTGTTGTACAAAGTTAGGTTTAGGCAAAATTGGTTGGATCCAATTAGGCCCAAAACCGCTACCATAAAGCCCAAATGCGACTTATGGACCTTTAAAGTTTAATTGGGCCTAATGGGCCAAGATTGATTTCTAGGCTTATGGGGTAACTCCCGGATTGGATTTTGGTTATTCGGTTTGACACGAATTGACCAAAAGTCCACGCCTTAAGAAATTAATTAAAAGCCCATTAGACTTTAATTAAATTAATATTGGATATTCATCGGGCTTTGAGACCCGAAACGATTAAATTTGGAATTTAAGTCGTAAGGTTCGTAAATAAAGTGTAAGATTTAATTTGGAATTAAATAATTGGATTAGTATTAAATACATATTAAATTAGATTTAATTATGTAGTTTAATTTAATTCGAGAATTCGTACTTTAAGTACTTATTCGCAAAAACGAGTTTGACTCGAACAAAATCAAATCGTTGTTTGAACATTGGATGATCACTAATTATCAGATTAATTAATTGGATTAGATTGATTGATAACATGCTTGAGTGAATACATGGTTGCGATGCATGAATAATGTATATCGGATGGATATTAGTCGGGTGGGACAATTTTGGAAATTGTAATAAATTTGATTTATAAATTGGACCTGCGTGTCCAGCCTTATCACCTTTATACTCTTTGTATTCTCTTCTCACCTATTCCCCTCAATGTAAATGAGGTTTCTTTAGAAGTGTAGTGTAACGGGTAGAAGTAAATACAAGTGCTAGCTTTGGAGAGAGAAAATGAGAGATTTGATCTAGGATCAATGTAAAGTATCCATCCGCATATCATTATTATTTTATTTCATATCGCTTTATTATGTATTTAGAATGCATGTTTAAGGGTGTATGATGATGAGACCTTAACAAAGATAATAAATTGGTAGCCAATTTGCACGCGAAAATCCCTCAATCTATATTAAGCGATTATCCTTCCATTGAATGATTCTTGTTCAAGATCCAATTGGCATTGGTTTGTTGGCCAAAGTCAAGACCTTGTCAATTGGATGTACTTGAATCATGAGGGTTTTGTTCCACATCGGTGTCTTGTCCAAGTTGTGATTTGTTGGCCAAAGTCAAGATCACTTCTTGTCCAACGACATTGATTACGAAACTTTCCTTGTCAATGGGTCCCGCTTAACTGGAATCATTAGGTTTGTTGTGCCAAAGCCAAGGCCTAGATGATTCGGAGGATAAGGTTAGGAAAATGTATTAGATACATTGGCATAAGTAATATGTTTAGGACTTGGATGTCCACCTAACCGGATCTGGGAATTGGATTGGATCCAATTGATCTGTGAGATCTACCTGGTTAAATAGCATACAGCTTGTTGGCCAAAGTCAAGGTTGTATGTTATTTAACAGGATCCTAGCCCACTAGGAAACACGGTTTCCCGAGTACTCCACAGAGGGTTAGAGGCTCGACGAAAAATAGTGGGAGGCAAGTATTGAATTTGCAACATTCGTTCAATTACTCGCTAAACACGCTCATTTATATTTTTTCTCGTCACATTAATCAAAAGTATTAGTTGGACTAATATTTTATGTTGTTTTAATAAACAGTTGGACTGTATTATAGTTGATTATATATAATTGGATTATATTAATCAATATATTTGAATTAATTAATTTCAGTTTACAGTTGATTTTATAATTGGATTATAGTAATCAATGTAATTGAGGTTAATTAATTTGGATTATATTTGATTATATAGTTGGACTATTATAATCATTATAATAAATAGTACCACTAATCGTTGATTAAATAGTTGGACTATTGTAATCAAGATAAAATTGAAAAGTTGGATATTTAAAATATAATCTTGGATTAAAATATTTTAAATGATTTAATTTTCAAATTGGGAATAATTTCAAGATGGTCTTGGAAATTAATAAGTTATTTTATTTGATAAAATAATGAATTTATGCCTAAAGCCCGGAGTTAAGCGAATAAGTGGAATATGAAATTTGGAATATTCATATAATGATAACTTTAGCGCTTAATCCATTAAGCTTGTCGTAGGACTCCCTAATTTCTGAATCAGAATTAAGGATTAGGTCTTCTAGGAAGATAATAGGACAAATCCTAAGAAGGAATTGAAGACGAGCAAGGCTCTTACTTCAAATATGTTTGTCATAATTATGTTCACAACTAGTATTGAAATTGGATTTTAAATACTTAGTGTGATACATAAATATGTACTGTTGTGCAGAATCTGCTTTAAGCAGGATACTGACTTCAGATGAGATTACTCTGCGAATTGAAAACGGGACGATAGTCGCTGTTTTAACCGTAGATACCTAACTTTAGGAATTACCTGGGTATGTACTTAAATTAGGGAACTGTTAAAATGTAACTAGTTTGACTAGAAACATTATCTTTATATCAGTGTATAACCCGCTGCGGGTGTACCTTTATATTCTAGAACACTAAAGTGTTTTATTATATAAAGATGATATTGAGATAAACACATTAGATGTGAATAACAGAATTTATATTTTGAATATAAATAATATCTCAAATACATAACATGACAAATAAATAGCTCAAACTGATTTGATCAATTAAGAAACTAATTGTGGCATAGTTGTCAGGGACACTACTAAACAAGAATCGTATATCCGCACTTTTGAAGAGCGGGTACTAGGACTGATTTGATTCTATTCAAATAAAGTCTACGAATCTAGTTTATTAAGCAAAGTGCTTAAAACACCTTTACTCGGTAAAAGTGAAAATGCCACCGATCTGTTAGCCCTAGTTCATAGTGAAGCAAGTGGGCCCGTGTCTAGCTAGGCTAGAGGTGGATATGAATATTACGTGACCTATACGGATGTGGCATCGCGTAATGGTTGTGTGTTTCTTTTGAAGAACACAAATCGAAAACTTTTATAGTTTCGACACGGAATAGACAAACAGATCGGTTATAGTATTACACCACACCATCACGGTAAGACCGTAATGAAAATACTTAAGCAGTAAGTTTCTCGTATACTTGAAAGAGTATAGTATTCTTTCAATGAGGACTCCTCTCGGAACACGTCATTTTGACGGTGTGTCCGAACAGGATTAACCGAATTTTGTTAGACATAATAAGGTTAATCACGAGTCGCTTTGAGCTACCATTTCCTTCAACGGATAAGCTTTAAACAGTGCAAGAACTTATTTTGAATAAGGTTCCATAATAATCTGTTTGACAGATATCATATTAGATATGAACGGGAAAGAACCGGGTTTCTCATTCCTGACTATTTGGGTATGCTTGGCATATGTTTGGATGATACCAAACTAAAACCCAAATATGATAAGTGCCAATTGTAGGTCATCCTAGGGATACCATAAGTATTGTACTTAACACCTCACTAGAGAACAATTAGATTGTTGCTCACCATGCGGTTTTCCTAAGAGGAATACCGATATGCAGTGGTAAGTGGGAGGATAGTATAACTCGATGAAAATCGGAGTAATACTGTTCTAGGCACTGAATCTTAATGGAACAATATAGTTCATCAAGGATGAAACTATACCATTAATCTTCGAATACACGAGAACAAAGGAAGTGATACGAGGTATCGACTCCCTATTATGACAAAGTGTCATGAGTCCGAAATGGATTCCATGTATATCAACAAGTTTGGAGACTAGTTGATGTACCACATGGCATTGTGCCTATTGGTACTATAAGTCTTCAAGGAAGACGTACATGGATGGCAATATACCAACGTATAAAGCTAGGCTTTTAACGGAAAGGTATCGTTATCGACATTGTGTTGATTACGATTCAACCTTTTACCTATTGCCACGGTAGATCCATTTGGATATGCTTGCTGACGCGAGCATAAGTTCTTGGAATTATCATTTTGATGTAATCATAATGGTGTATGATTTAATTCAAAATGAAAATATTCTTTTGTATATAAGAGGGTTAGTGGGAGCGCACTGACAGTGGCTGTCCTATAAAATAATGATAATACGTCATTTCTTGGAAATGATATTCCCATAAAATAAATGTCGGGGAAAGCTTGGCTTTCGAAATACTCTCCGTGGAACCGTACATTGAAAAATGTACAAGACCTGGTGTATCATACGCTTTGAGCATATGGATTCACAAACAGGCTAATCCGAGTGATAGTCACTGGATTGATGTTAGGAACATCCGTTAGTATCTTAGAGAACTAAGGATGCTGTCTTAGTCTATGGAGTAGGAGAACTTGAAGTGACTGGGATCACTGTAGCAAGTTTCCTATAACCGATAAAGACGACTAAAAGTCGCAAACGGTACTATACAGTTTGAATAACGGTGCAGTAAGCTGGAAATCTTCCAAGCAAGATACTGTTACCGCATAAACAACAAATGCGGGTTAATTGCAGCAGCTGAGGCAGCAATAGAAGTCATTTGGGTCGATACATATCTAATTAGATTAGATATAGTTCTGTTAGCAGCTGAGCTAGGCATCAGCACAGGCTAAAGAATTAATGGTCTCATCACGATCCAGATATATACTTCTATATCATCTGATTCGTTCGGATCATACATCGTGGCGATGTGATGATCGTATAAATCGCGTTAAATGATAATCAAACAAATCCGCTGACGAAAACCTTTCCTCAGCAATTTGAGCGAACCGTACATAGTTCGGGTGTAGGACACTTGAGTGACTCGCTACGTGCCAAGTGGGAGATTGTTGGATAATATGACCCATAGCGTCACTATTTGCACAGAACATTGTGTTGTTGTAGCAAATTAACTATGTAATAAGGAAATTGCACTCTCATCATTTGTGATTAGATCACCATAGATATATAAATGAAGAGAGGTCCCTATGATTAGTTCCTGGATTGAGATGATATGAGACAGTATCAGTCCACGAAGGATTAATCATTAAATATCCCTAGCCGTAGTATTATCGAGACTGGACATCGATAATGCGGAATAGGCTAGTATTGCACTTGTGTGCGTTGTGAGGGCACAACGGCATAGTTCTCATATATATAAGTATTGGATACTTATGCAAGTGCGATAGGAGGTCGTGTTTCACCGATGGTACGGGAAACAGCTTCGCTCTGGATAGACCCTTCGGAATCCCATTGGTATTATGACTATGTGTCTATGGGAGGCCGAAATCAAGGTAGGTGTGTATAGTCTTAACCTGAGACTTGCATCGCTAATACTTACGATAATCGATAAACTTTGGTTTTGGTGGTAGGGGGCTTTGACCGGTTCTGTGTACACCACTTCTGGGTTTATCAGAGAGTCGTAGAGTATTGGGTGTGATGTCAAGACGGAAGTGTCACTTCAGTCATATTGGAGATGATGTCACGCAGGATACGGTACTAGTGCTCTTGAGTGTTGCGCAACCAATCGGGATATTGTGACCAGGTCATGTATATCCGATTATAGAGACTATGTTACCAGACATCCGATATGTGCTTCGGACGGGGTAGACACTTATCCAGCCCCAGCCCTAGCACGTGATTATCTATCCGATACTGCCGATACGCACAATACTACGGTATACTACGCTTGATATAGATCCTTATTCCTGTAAGGATGTTTCCGGAGAATTGGATAGACATGGTGCTTTGCTAGAAGCCAACATTGTCTTGTAAATCGGTAAAACGTAGTACGAGGTACTTACGTGTTCGGATAGTCCGACGACCGATTTGACTACCAACATATCCGGGGATCTCATGGGTCGCTTCCCAAAGATTCACCGATGACGTATGACTCGCACTTATATTAATCTGGGATTAATTAGATGAGAGAGAAAATTAATCTGGGATTAATTGCGGAGATATTTTATCTAGGATAAAATAACGATTAAAGAGAGAGAAACATTAATTTGGAATTAATCGAGGAATTAATATATTTGATATATTAATCGAAATTGGATTTCGACGCGGAATTAAAATTAGATTTTAATTCGGGCGAACGAATTAATTTAGAATTAATTCGTTAGCGACGTGAATAGTGATTTCGCTTGGCGTAATCGTTTAATTACGACGCAACGGAAAATTCGTTAATTTGGAATTAACGAACCCGAGCCCGAGATTTTTACGAGCGCATTCGTATTTAGAATTCGAGTGCGGCACGTCAAATCAAGCGTCAAATCGCTAGTCGCATCTAGCGTCACATCAAGCGTCAAATCATGTCACTTTGAGTGATGTGACAATTGATTGGATTGATTGATGTGATTGATTAGTGAAAGTGTGATGTGACTTGATGTGACAAAAGGTGATGTGTGTGGTTGGCATTTAAACCAAATGTGTTTGAAATGAATTGATTTAATTTCAAGTGCATTTGATATATAAACAAGCCAAAAACCGAAATTGGATAAGACACACAACACTTTCATTTTCCCTCCTCTCTCTCCTCTTCTCTCCTCTCTTCTCTCTCTCTTTTTTTGTTGTTCTTTTCTTAAGGCAGTGAACTGCCGATTTGACCAACAAAATCAGGGAAGCAAGTGTGTTTTGTGGCAAAACAAGAGTGCTAGCACACTCCGGATCATGCGAAGGTGATAAGGAAGTTTACCCATGAGCCGGGAAGCCATTCGGTGAAGCTTGGAGCTTCAAAACTTGAAGTGAAGGGGCGAAATACACTATTCACAGCAGCCCACTGCCTTGATAAAGTGTGCAGATTTTTGATTTTTGTTGCCCAAATCGTCGCTCAACCGCTCGATGTAAGTATTCCGCACTTCCGTCGTTGTATTCACTTGATATTCATGCTTGATTTTTGATCTTGGGACCTTGAAAAAACTCCAACACTTATGTCGAGTCAATTGAAGACACTGATCCCACCTTAGTCCATACGACATTTGAAAAGTTAATTAGCTTTGAGCTTGTGACAAGATCGGTAAAGAAGTACCCTACATACTATTTTCATTCGAAAAATAATACTCTCCAAGTTAATGACTTATAGACTTAGAGAGTATGAGACAAACTGTACGGGCTAAATTTGGGCCCAAGGGTAAAATCAACATTCTACCACTGGGCCAATCACAAAACAGGAGCCTGAAACCCACTTACAACTCCAGTTCGAGAATCAGTATTGAACCGAGAGACCTCGCAAGCCCAAGCCCTGTTGGGTTTCTAGATTTAGTCCCAAGATCATGATAAGCATAAAATGATGAATGAATAACAAATAAGAGTGGTGGAAACACACTTACATTGAACGGTTTATGGATGCGTTGATCATAAAATTTTCCTCCAATAAGCTTTGTTGAATTCGGCCAAGGGTTCTCTCCAAGCTCCAAGCTTTGTCTTGAGTTTCCAAGCTCTTGAATAGGTTTCCCTATCACCTCTTAATGATTCCTTGAAGGTGCTAGCCTTAGAGAATTAATGCAACAAAAATTCTACAAGTTTTTCCTTTCAAATTTTGGTGAAGATGAAAAAAAAATGGAGAGGGAAAATCCTTCACTACATTCGGCAATGGAAAGAGAATGCAAGCTTGTGTATTTTATTTCAAAAACAATAATAATTGATATACCAAATATGGTTTGGTATAAGTCAATCAACTTGCTTGATTTGGAGTGTATTACACACTTTAACCAAAACCAAATTTTACCGATTGTCGCAAGTACTAGCAATTCAAGTCTCAGATTAAGACCAAATACACCTACCCTGAAGCGGACTCCCATAGACACATATACATACTACCATGGGATTCCGTGGGGTCTATCCAGAGCGAAGCTATTTTCCGTACCATCGGTAAAACACAACCTCATATCGCACTTGCATAAGTATCCTATACTTAAACATATGAGAACTATGCCGTTATGCCCTCACAACGCGCACAAGTGCAATACTAGTCTATTCCGCATTATCGATGTCCAATCTCGATAATACTACGACTATGGATATTTAATGATAAACCTTTATGGATTGATACTGTCTCATATCATCTCAATCCAGAACTAATCATAAGGACTTCTACCATTTGTATATCAAAGTAAATAAATACAAAACGGTAAAAGATAATTTCATTACTACTTAGTTAATTTCTTACAAAAACACAATGTCTTTTACAAACAGTGACGCTATGGGTCATAACTGTCCAACAAGCCCATCGTCTCTGAAAGCTAGATTAGGATGGTCAACAGACTCACCGGTTACCAGGCTAGAAAAACGCCTAAGCTCTTAAATAAATTGACTGTTACAGAAATTCCAATGGGCAGAAGAAGAGTAGACGAGCCTACCTCAAAGACACTATAAAAGGAAAATGTATGTGCTTGGAGAAGGGAAGCTACGATATTCAATTCTATGGTATTTCACTTCGATTCATCAAACAACACACCGCCCTCACGACAAGCAAACAGAGATTGAGGTAACTTCTAGCCTTGATCTCCATATATTCATCTCATTCTCATTACTGACTTGGGCGTCGGACAGCCTACGGCTTCCATCATACCGGTGGATAATACTCCCCACTCATTTTACCCTCGTTTTGTAGGTTCGCTAGCGCCCTTAAAATTTATATTTTCGATTGTGGACTTCAGGAGAAAATCAGCATCCACAGGTGGCCCCAGATTCCCTCTGGCAGTGAGAAAAAGAGAGGGTCACGCGCGGGCTTGGGTATTTCGATCTCGGCTCATCATTTCATTTCACTATCCGAGCCACCTACCAAATTGAAGCTCTTAGAGAGTACTACAAGTTGAAAGTGACAGATTTTCCATTTCGTGCATGGTTGTACGCGAAATGAGGAAGAAAGATTCGGATGAATCGTGACCCATGGTGAACAGTATTTCCGATTAGAATTCTGTCGATTCCAACACATTCGTGGGATCATTTGAAGTCCGTATATGCCCTCGAAATCTCGGTAAGACCTCATGGTAAAATTCAAAAATTTCAAGTTTATAGTTAAATGTTCGGATGTATAACCATTAGCTTCATAGAGTGATGTAATGATATAAAATAAATTGTTTGAGTATTAGTATATGGAAATGTGCATTTGGTAGAAATCGAGTGAAAGTGAAATGAGTTTGATCGACCAGATAGAATATGTTAGTTTCCGATAAAAGTGGGTTTTTGATATAATGATTTGTTTTGATTTTAATGTTAATTATAAAGTATTTATTACATTATGCAAAATATTTAGTTAATCCGGGAAGGTTCGGAGGGTTCAGAACCGTTCCGTAGCGTTACGAAAACTTTTTTGGAAGAATTTTCCAAAAACACGTAAACCGAGGATTCAAGTTAATTAATGGCATGAATTAGTTTGTAACGGTTTTTTTTAAGAATAATAGAATCGAAGTCATTAGAATCATATTTGAATTGGTATTTATGAAAGATCTGAGATTTTGTTATAGTTTAGTCGAAAACTCCATAAGTGTGAGTCTGACGGTATTTTGTCATTTGTTTTGACAATGTGACTAGAACCTAGAGTGCTCGCGAAGGTAAGTAACTCATGCTATAAGTACCTGAATATTGATTTACCTGAATATTGTTTATCTTTATATATATAAAAATTGAAGTGTTTAGGTTAATACGAGAATAGATAAGAGATGATATTGAGGAAAAAGTGTGGACTATGTTATGGTTAAATCATCGATTACTAAGGTATGGATTTTGGTTATTGCTATGCTATAAAGTGAAGTAATTGAGTGTTTAGGTTAATACGAGAATGGATAAGAGATGATATTGAGGAAGAAGTGCGAGACTATATATGGTTAAATAATCGACCACTACAGGTATAGATTTTTTATTATTGCTATGTTATAAAGTGAAGTAATTAACGAGCTCAGTGTATATATGCATGTATTTATGTATACAAGTGTATGAATGTGTAGTGGTACGTATATGTATATGTAAATGAACAAGTATATGTATAAGTATTGGTATACGTATTTGCATTGGTATGTGATGATAAACTAAGTGTTTCCTGACTGATAAAAAATGTGATTGATAAGATACGAAAATGAATAGAAGTGTATAATGGATAAGATATTGTAACAATGTTTCATAAAGGAATTTGAAAGCGGTGTATATTTGATCGATAGGTAAAGAATATGAGAATAGTAAAAGGCTATGGTATCAAAAATTTGAAATAACATGTATATTCATATGTGGATGCATACAAGTATGTGTACGATGATACATATGATAGCATTGTTTAACATGTAGGTGTCGTGTATGTGAGGTCGTGTGATGAGTTTGGTCACGTGATATGTGTGTATGTTTAATTGGTTGATAATCTCGTGGTGTAGTAGTAGAGTTGGTTAAGGATCCGTTCGGACGAAATTAATATCATACCTATTCTAAAATATATGATGAGTCTGGTACGAGCATTGTATGTGTAAACAAGCTATATATTGTTGGAATCTATGCCCTAGAGCTACATGTGATGTAAACTGTTTTATGTGTTTTTTGAAATAAAACGATGCATTATTCATTTATCAAATTGTTTGTTTAATTTTCGCATATTATATATCATCTTAAATACCCTAGATTACTTATGTACCTTCAGACTTAGTGTATGAGTGTCATACATAAGAGGATTTAAGTATGAAGTTAGTAATCTTAAATAGTCCATAGAGAGCAAACAAAGCAGGTACTTTGTTTGTGGTTTATCTATAGTTGCGGTCCAATCTATATTTGTATGGCGATCTTGATCCGGATCGTCCATGTAGAGACAATGAGAATGGAGGCACCTTGTATGATGCGATCATATAGGACTGTACCCAGATGGAAATGACATTCTTATAATATCCGTTAAGCTAAGAAAGTCATTTCAATCTACTAGATGGTCATTTATGGATTGATCTTAATCCTGAGTGTATTACGAACTCCTGCATGGCAGGTTGTGTCATTTGATTTACAAAGGTGAGGTTGGTGTAGAAGTCCCGACCAATAGCTACGTACTTTGGGGGCACATTTTTTTTTGTAGTTGGGAACGTTTTACCTAGACATGGAGTTCACTCATTCTTGCGAGAAGTAGATGAGTATCTTTCTTAAGGGTTGATTCGGTACTTGAACGAT
Organism: Zanthoxylum bungeanum; assembly: GCA_019454045.1. Taxonomy (NCBI): domain Eukaryota; kingdom Viridiplantae; phylum Streptophyta; class Magnoliopsida; order Sapindales; family Rutaceae; genus Zanthoxylum; species Zanthoxylum bungeanum. Next base: position 11,917 of record SKCR01019418.1, on the reverse strand, counting down.
TTGAGCGCTCAAGTCCTCTATTACGAATAGAAAGATTAAAATTCATAATAGTTATGAATAAATCGTTCATTAGAGAATCAATGATACTTAAGGTAAAAATAATTAGAAGGGTATAACAGACATTATGACCCGTCTCTAATTACGAGATACTCGTGAAGGTTCAATTCATATGTAATGACTATATCGGTGGACACTGACTTGGTTCGGCTTAATATATCATCTGCGGCAACTAGAATACAACTTCAGGTCTTTAGTGGAATAACCCGGAGTTAATAATTCGGAATATTTAATTAAGAGCTTAATTAATATTTCGAGATTATTGGAGCTCGGAACCGTAGGTCCATTTGGTCCCCGTGCTAGCTCGATTCACTATAGCGGATTTAATATAATTGGATAGTCCAATTATATACTCACAAAGATATGCATATTATTAATATGATTAATAAAATTAATTGTCACACTTAAAACTTTATATTAAAAGTTAATATATAGTTTTATTAAATATATGATATTTAAACACAAGTTATTAATTATATTAGATATGATTAAATAGAAGGTTAAGTAAGTAATTTCCAAATTTTGGATTTTGGAAACCCTTTGACTAAATTTGGAAGTTACACATGTTTAAATAATGTTTAACCTTTTTATTTTGTAACATATATTCCATTATGGTAATTGATATATTGATGTTACAAATACTTATTGTTTTTCTTATGGTGGCCGATTTTCACAAGCATAAAGGGAATGTATTTGTTTTGATTTGGAAATAAAAAATAATCCATGGCATTAATTTGGAGATTATGTTTTTCAAATGGTTAATTGCTTATTTAATTTTATAACATCTTTTTCAATAATGGTAATTGAATATTGATGTTTAAAAAATTAAATCCTTTTTCCTTGTTTGGCCGATTCTTTGATGATATGAATGGGGATGGATTTGTTTGTTTTGTAAACAATGAACCCTAGGTATAAAAAGAAGATTTTATTTTCTTTTTGACATAACTCTCATTCTTGGAACCCTAGCCACCTTCTTCTTCTTCTCTACCATTCCCTCAAAAGTTGAGAAACTCCATTGAAGAACAAGAAGAAGAAAAACAAAATACTAAGTGTGTGATTGAATCTTTAAATCGTTAGGGATTTGTTTTGTGAGTGTAGCCCACACTACTTTCTGTTGGTTACGAGTCATAGCACGGAAGACTTTGTGGTGATGAACAAATCTTCTTCTTCATCTATTCTTATAGATCAAGGCAGTGAGGTTTGGTATTACCTCATTGCAGCACTTTGCTTTGTTAATTTGAGGCTCGGTTTGTTTTGTTTTAATTCAGGTTTTTGGAAAACACCTTGGGAATATTTTGGGGCTGAGTTGAGACTGTTTTTGAGTGAATAAATCAGACCTAAAACATCCTTGCGGTTTACGCAAACTAAGGGTTGATTTGTGTGTAGTTCTGTTGTGTAACGGGTCCAAAACAGTCCAATTTTTCACTGCAGTTCGGGGGTTTTCGGGGGTATTCCAGGGCTGGAATCTTGTCCGAAACAGAAGCAAAATTTCAGTATACCCACTAGTTACAGTTGGCCAAAGGAAGGGGAAAGCAGAAAAAAATTTCAAGTCCGATCTGTGTGCCTAATCGCTTCCGCTGCGCGAGGAAAGCGTTTCTAACATATATATGTATTGTTTGATTATGTTTTTTTATGTATTGGCTGTTATGTATGCTTCGTTGTCGATTGTATGATGACTGTATGTATGTCTGAGTGTTTTTGTGTGTGCGATAGAATTCGTGATATTTATGAACTGTAAATGTTATTGTAGAATTAATGAATGATTTGAAAACCAGTGTGAGTGTAAGATGTCGTAAAGTATGTTTGCTTAGCTATTATCGTATGTACGTATATAAGTAAGAATTCAAAAATTATATTTGCATGAATTTAAGAGAAGTGAGTTATAATATGTATGAATGCATATGATTCACGTATGTTAAGTCATTATGAAGCTACCGTAATTGAAGGAAGTTTACATTGAATTGAAATAGTTTATTTCAAAATGAAGAAAGTTTGTTTGACCTGTCGATTTGATGATATTTCAAATATGGATATTTATTATACAGTACAGGTGTATGACTTCATATTTCACGTGATTGAAGTGGAATTGATGTTAAACGATATACTTTATGATATTCGAGTTTTGCTTTGTATGCTTTAAATGTTAGTAATGAGATTAAAACATGTAGATATGTAAATATGAAACTTTGACATGAATAAAATATAAATGATAACAAAAGTTGATTAATGTTAGTAATGAAATTGACACATGTAGATATGTAAAATGAAACTTTGACATGAATAAAATATAAATGATAACAAAAGTAGACAACTCTGAACTCGTCGTAACTCAGTAAATTTGAAAAAAAACTTTTAATGTGATTGACTTGAATATTTTGTTTGTTGTGCTAGCATGGTTACTTATTGATTTTTGAAACTCACACCAAACCAGTTGCTAGTTTTATAAGTTGGCTACCAGATGGGTCAAACACTTCAACTCTGAAGTCATGCTCGAGAAGTGGATCACCCGAGCGGCAGTCACTCTCGCAAGTGTCATGGGAAAAGTTTTAGAAGATTAGGATATTTGATTTATTATTTTATTTATCGTGCTGAGCACGTGGTTTGTATTAATAAGTTAAAACTTTCGGTTGCTTATGTTATTGTCGTTGGGATTTTAGCGCGGGAGCAGCAGAAGCACACTGTTCGGGCGAAATCGTAACTTTAAAACTTTTAAAGTTACCGAATAAATTATTCAATATCCAATGTGAATAATTTATTCATATTTCACCTAAACATATTTATTCGATATCTAATAACGATATAAATAAGTTAGAAACACTACGAAACTTTTACGAAAATATTTTTTCACAAAATGGTATAAATCTCATTTTATCCAAACCGACCAACTAACACACATGGGGGCTGCCTAGGTCAGCTCCAATAGTGCTTGGACAGTTCATGGGCTGCCCAAACAGTAACCAATTCACTGTTTAGACAGCGGATACCCGGTAAGCCCAAAACTCACTCGGTAACACCATTTTTCGCTATTTTCGCATATTTCGACTCCGAAATAATTTCCGGCAATTGTTCCAATGCCCAAAACACATCCGTTATATTATACAACATACTTTTCATCACCAAATCACATAAATTTCAAATCTGATTTGGTAACCAAAAATATCATTTTTCATGCTTTAAATCTAATTTTCTCAACATTAATCATATTAATACTTACACCAACCAAAGTCACCACAAATGAAGAACCAAGAAAAATTCTAGGAGTTAAAAAAGTGGTCATACCACTATAGAATGGCAACAAGTTATCAGATGATAAAATTGAACTAATATTACACTAATATTATTCAATCAAACTTCACACATACATCTATCCTCCAAATCCATCTTCCAAATCAAAAAGACCCAAAATATAAGAAAGGAAGAAACCCTAGAACCTGTCTAGATGCTCAAGAATAAGAAACAAACCTGCTAAGTTTAAGATTTATGAGATTACCTCCTAATCTCCTAATTTCCTCAAATTCTTTTTTTTGATTTCTTCATTTTCTTCCTTGTTTCTTCAAACAAATTTTTGGGTGCTTTTATGCTTGTTAGGTTCGGCCATGGAGGTCTCATGAATGAGAAAATAAAATTTTCTCACTTTAAATACTAAGGATAACCGACTTTAGGGGTAGGAATAAAGACATTTTGGTCATTTGGTCAATTAATATAATTAATTAATAATAAAATCTTTAAGTTAACAAATCTAATTGGTAAACTTTAAGCTTAATAGAATCATGCCACATGTAACCAATAATAATCAAACATATTACATAACATCTATATAATATTGATATAATTTAATTATCTAGATATTTAACATTTAAATACCTAAATAATTAATTAATGCGATTATTATTATATACATATTTTTATTTACATTAAATAACAAATACATATATTAATGGCATCTGTCAAAGTCTCATTTGATAATTAATTAATATGTACTAAATCAAATCTTGTATCAAATATAAATACACATTAATTATCAATTGACCGAAATGCCCATAATGCATATATTTTCATTTAACCGTTTAAACGATTCGAATTAACTCATTTAATCCGGTGAAGTATTATGAATAAGCTATATTATTCATAACGTGTTGTCCAAGTGCTGAATGAGTACAATTCATATTGTGAGACTCTTTAAGTTTAGGTTTATCCGTCACGGAATCCAATTTCGTGTCCATAATTCACCCACTCATGAATTATGACGACCACTGATAATCTCACTAAACTATGCAAGTCGAGGTCATTGCATACGTATAATCCCTCTATCACATGCTATCAATATTATATCAGGGATATAGACAAGAACCTCAAATCCCAAAGGTATAATATAGTAGATTTTTAAATTTACGATCTCTAAATATCACTCGGAACTCACTTCCGAAGTATATCACGGTCATAGATTTACTAGATCGTAAATATGTACATGATACCTATGCCCTGTACACAGGACTGGCGGATTATGTCTGATACTCACAGGATATCATGAGCATCAGTCCACACCCAACGAACAGGCGAAGGTCTCATCTAAATAGATTGGTGACGGAACTGACATCATAGTGTGGAGGATATCTCATCTATCCATAGTGGTATCTCAAATCGAATGACCACTATGCTACTCGACTCGAGAAGATTCCTATTGACGTTGGTGTACTATCTATTAGGAAATCTTCGGTAAGTCATTTAGTGTTTATCAAATAAATACCTACACGTGTATACGAGTCTCCCAAGACTCATGGTTCATTGGGATAAACTATCGTACCAAGTCACGATATACGACATGTACTAGTCTCAGCGGATTTTACTAATCGACTTGTGTTAGTAAATCTTAACCTAGAACTTATTTGATAATATACTTCTCGTAGTGACACTTCCGAATCTTAATTACAAACTACTTTGTAACTGCGCACTACATAATATATTATCAGGTCTCTGTCTAATATATACATATTATTAAATCATATTTAGTTTCAATCTAATCGTAATTAGATCAAATATGTATATAAAAGCAAGAAATACTACCATAATTAAGTAATATTATGGAAAAAATGAATTGTTCATATTCATGAATCGGACATAAATACGATCCAAATTAGCACTCTGAGCACCAATCCTAACAATTTATCCCACTTGGTCTAGTGCCAATCCATGGTATCATATACACATCTAAATATGTATTACATATGCATGGTCATTAAGAGTTGACATAGCACTCAAGAGGTAGGCAACAACAAATAATCCCGCTATAATAAATTGAGTTTGTCCAACAATTCACTTGGCCAGCATCATTCATATATTGTATAACCTAAGTTATACATCAATATAACTCAGATGAGACATCAATATTATGCTACAGCTACTAAGTTATCTATATATTTAGAGATCAAATCCAAAAACTATGAGACAACCGCAAGCACAACACTAATATCAAAACTTCTAATCTATAAGGTCCCCATGCAACTTCATATGTCAATACTTCATAAGTTATAAATAATTCCACTAACATAGTATAATCATCTGTGACACTTCCACTGCATCTTTTCTGACTCTATATGATGTAGACTATCTAACGTCATAATTAGACTCAAAACTAATCTGACCCTAATGGTTGCAGATTATATTCCATGAATAAGAAACCCGTTCTTAATATCTCAAAGATAACAAAGAACATGTTTCAAGACATATCCTATGGTCTATAACATATCAAAATAACTCATAATAATTACGATTAAATTGATATCTTTAATCGTACAAAATATAATATATATTATGCCAACATCCTATAATGCATAAGATTGACTAGACATTCTAATCAATTTCTTTTTTGACAAAGGAATCATCCATTACGAAAGATAAATACTATATACAAGAGACACACTAACTGTCAAACAGTTATACTAACTATCACACATATAGTCTTGCTTTGTTCTTTATTAGATCATATTTAATGCAATGACTAATGTGAGTATCTCACAAGTCTATTGTTTTATATCATTTATAAAATTTTATATCAAATATAACAGAGACTACTCTCACTGCTTTCACGGAGAAAATAAGACTTAGGTAAACCTTTCACCTCAAAAATATCTCATTATTACATTAATAATGATAATGTCGTTAGGATATACATTACTAGAAAGAAAATTATACGCTTCCACTGCCCTACTATCAAATATGTGTTCTCTATGCTTTGATGACTATATCAAAATTAGAGAACATATATTTCCGAAAAGCTTACCTGAGTCTACAATAGGCTCTATAAGCCATTATACCAAACTACGATCTTAGCAGAATACAAACTCCAGGGCCATTCCAGAATGAACCCTTCAAGCAAAGAAATCACAATGGATCTCTTCTTCAAAGAAACCATTCAGAAACGCCACTTTTTATTCCTAACTAAAATGTATAGCTTAATATCAACATTAACCAACAGATCCTTAATTGTTCAATTAGTGCGACTAGAGACAAGTTTTCTTAGAATCTATAATAGATTGCTGAGTATAACCTTTTTCATTATCATATGATAAAGGCCAAACAATTAATAAGCTCACTTTACTTTTACTACGCAAATAATTTGCATATTTTACGAACGATTCATAATGAAAGCATAATCAATTTCAAAACTTGATTGTAGTAAGCTACAAACAATCTTAGATCTATGATTCAATGCTAATTTCCGAAATCGATATCAAATATCACTTCCACTATAAGTTATAGGATAATTTTCTTCGATAAGAAAACAATAGAACCATTAACTATCAAATACTTCGTAAAATGATTCTAACATCCTATTGGACTTATAGGGAAACTGTATAAGGGTCTTTTCATCTTATTAATTATGTAGTTCCATTTATAGTTTATCATTCTCCACATTTAATTTCAAAAAGTCAAGTCTTTTCTACAATCGTTAACATCTAAAGTTACACAGCAAGTAATAAAATAATTTTATTACTCGGGATCATAGAAAAAATATTCTATCAAATAGAATATAATATTCGATCAAATAGAATATAATATTCTATTAAATAGAATAAATGATAAACTTTTACTTGTACCTCCGAGACGCAATTATTTCAATTATATAACCATTATACAAAAGAAAGATTCAAATCTCAAACTTTTCAAGATTCAAATTTTCTATCTATACATACATATCTGTAACTGTACAAACTAATGAAACCTTAATTAAAAGGATGAATTAGTGTTACTGGAGCATATCACCAAGAGTATTGAAACTAATTCGGTAACATTCAATATCAAACGAATCAATTCGTATATGATTCGATTTCTCCCACTGACCAATTCCATTATGATGGAATCGTAGAGGAATAATATTGAGTAAAAATTATATTCATTGAATAACCTTAGAACTAATTTCCATAAATTCATATGTTTGATTATATTAAACATCTTTGAACAATTAAAAGACTCATGATGAATTTTAAAGATACAGTTTTCAAAACATCAAATTGAATATCTTTGAACTAGTCAAAATATTCTATTCGTGTTTCATGAGAAACATATTGAAAGTTCTCGAACCATTCAAGATGTTCAATATGCGTTCTTTTAGAAATACATAACTAAGTCATGACAACTCATTAACTAAGTTACGAAGTAAACAAAACTATCCAAGGCAATTTATAATTCATTAAACTATATACATTCATTCATTAAATGGATAAGGATATGTGGTGTGATCTCGTATCAGACCATCATTTACCATACATAATAAGAATCTAATGTTTATGTGATAAAATCTCATAAAGCACTGTTCTAAGTTATTTAGTTAACCGAATATTTTTCTTAATGTTGATCTCTTTATCAATGACACTACTAGCCATATTAAAATATGAAATAACTGTTTATAAAGAACAAGTAACTATCCAATAGTCGTAAGTTCTGATATCAAATATCAAAATAATTATTAAATAATATTTTAAATAACTAGACGGGATATCTGGTATCCAAAACCTACAGTTGTCATATTGTGAGAATCAATATTCTCTATACACAACTATACACATCTCATTTCTTTAACTTTATAATTTACCTTCAACTATTCAAAACAATTGTAGATAATTGATTAGCTAACTGTTTCTGACATACTACCTCTAAAAATCACTAAAGCCAAAAAACATCATTATCAGATAAATAAATACTTAATAGTTTTCTTAATGCCAGTCAAGAATCTCGAGACATGAACTAATTCACGTCAATTCTTACTGCAAAAGAAACTATTCTCTCTAGACTATTATATCCTAAAATCGATATCTATTTAGATTACCTATCGTGACTTAGAAACTAAGTCACTAACCATCTTGATTTTGAAAGAAATTTGGAATAATAGTTCTTGATGGTTTAGACTAATCTAATTATATCCAGGTCTACTCTAATCTAGAATATATTCTAGAAATCTGCAACCATAAGGAAAGTCAGAAAACATATACAAATAATATGCCAGTGGATTAGAAGTTTAATTCTATCAACAATATAGAATAAGGAAACAAACGCGATAATTTTCATAATATTACACACTGCTTTAGTTATGGATTTTTAACCCAACAGTGCCTCTCACTACTTTACATGATACCGTAATCCTCAACGAAAAACGGGAATCCAATAATTAAATTGAATTTCATAGTGAGAAGTGGACCCCATGAATATATTTCGACTCATACCTTTGGCACGTTCTCGCCTATGTATATCCACAACTAGACAACTCATTGTTAATCACACTCACTGTGACTCCTGATTTTGGTCCTGACCATTTCTCGTTATGACAACTTTGCACGTTCATAAGGAGGCGTATCAAGGCTTCACTTGTCAATGACAAACTCAAGTTACCGATGTAGTCCTGACAACTTTGGAACGTTCAGAATTTCCACTTTCACTTGAATTTATCTCTTATCATATAAGTTCTATCGGCACAAATGAACTACCATCAGCTATAGCTGCACAGCTTTGGCATGATACAACTACAGCATCAGGAAACCATTTGCATCCGTACTGACAAGGCGGACCAAGAAATAAGTATTTCTAATACTAGTTACTTTAATGCCTTATTTAAGTGAGGATATTCTTCAGGAGAGTTTATTCTTTACATCAAATGCAGAATTTATTCTAGATTAATTTCTAAATCAGTTTAATTCTACATGGGAAAACATAACTTAACTTAACCATTAAATCTCCGTTATGTTTTCTATTAGCGTATAACCGAAAAATTAAAAAACATCTAAATTACATGCATGTGCAAATATAAAAATTGGATTATATATCATATATTATGCATGAAAAATGTAATGGATGAAGGATCAGACCTACTAAGGCAGAAGCAGCGAAAGCGAGCGGTTCGGGCGAAATCGTAACTTTAAAACTTTTAAAGTTACCGACTAAATTATTCAATATCCAATATGAATAATTCATTAATATTTCACCTAAACATAATTATTCGATATCAAATAATGACATAAATAAGTTAGAAACACTACGAACTTTTACGAAAATATTTTTCCACAAAATGACATAAAACATGTTTTTTTCCGAACCGACCAACCAACACATATGGGGGCTGCCCATGTCAGATCCAATAGTAATTGGGTAGTTCATGGGCTGCCCAAACAGTAACCAATTCATTGTTTCAGATAGCGGACACCTGGTAAGCCCAAAACTCACCCGGTAATGCCGTTTTTCGCTGTTTTTGGGTATTTCAACTTCGAAATAATTTTCGGCAGTTGTTCCAATGCCCAAAGCACATACAATACATTTATAAAACATAATTTTCATCACCAAAATCATAGAAATTCCAGATCTGATTTGGTAACCAAAAATATCATTTTTTCATGCTTTAAATCTAATTTTCTCAACATTAATCATATTAATACTCACACCAACCAAAGTCACCATAAATGAAGAACTCAAGAACAATTCTAGGAGTTACAATAGTGGTCATAACACTCTAGAATGGCAAAAAGTCATCAAATGATAAAATTGAACTAATATTACATTAATATTGTTCAATCAAACTTCACGCATGCATCTAGCGTCCAAATCAAAAAGCCCCAAAATATAAGAAATGAATAAACCCTAGAACTTGTCTAGATGCTCAAGAAAAAGAAAAAAACTTTTTAAGTTTAAGAGTTATAAGATTATCTACTAATCTCATAATTTCCTCAATCTTTTTCTTGATTTCTTCACATTCTTTCTTGTTTCTTCAAATAAATTTTGGGATGCGTTTATGCTTGTTAGGCTCGGCCATGGAGGTCTCATGAATGAGAAAATAAAATTTTCTCACTTTAAATACTAAGGATAATCGACTTTAGGGGTAAGAACAATGTCATTTTGGTCATTTGGTCAATTAATCTAATTAATTAATAATAATAACCTTTAAGTTAACAATTCAAATTTGTAAACTTTAAGCTTAATAGAATTATGCCACATGTAACCAATAATAATTAAACATATTGCATAATAATTATGTAATATTGATATAATTTAATTATCTAGATATTTAACATTTAACATTTAAATACCTAAATAATTAATTAATGTGATTATTATTATATACATATTTTTATTTATATTAAATAACAAATATATATATTAATGGCATGTGTTAAAGTCTCATTTGACGAATAATTAATATGCATCAAATCAAATCTTATATCAAATACAAATACACATTAATTATTAATTGACCGAAATGGCTCTAATGCATGCATTTTCATTTAACCGTTTAAACGATTCGAATTAACTCATTTAACCCGGTGAAGTATTATGACAACGACTACACTTCATATTATGAGACTCTATGAGTTTAGGTTTACCCGTCACAGAATTCAATTTCGTGTCCATAATTCGCCCACTTATGAATTATGACGACCACAGATAATCTCGCTAGACTATGCAAGTCGAGGTCATTGCATACGTATAATCCCTCCATCACAACTATCAATATTATACCGGGGATATAGATAAGAACGTTAAATCCCTAAGGTATAGTATAGTCAACTTTCAAATTTACGATCTCTAAATAACACTCAGAACTCACTTCCGAAGTATACCACGGCCATGAATTTACTAGATCGCAAATACATACAAGATATCTATGCCCTGTACACAGGACTGGCGGATTCTATCTGATACTCAACGAACAGACGGAGGTCCGATCTAAATAGATCGGTGACGTGACTGCCATCATAGTATGAAGGATATCTCATATATCCACAGTGGTATCTCAAGTCGAAGGACCACTATGCTACTCGACTCGAGAAGATTCCTATTGACGTTGGTGTATCATTTATCAGGAAATCTTCGGTGAGTCGTTCAGTATTTATCAAATAAACACTTACATGTCTATACGAGTCTCATAGGGCTCATGGTTCATTGGGATAAACCATCGGATCAAGTCACGATATACGACATGTACTGGTCTCAACGGATTTTACTAACCAACCCCGTGTTAGTAAATCTTGACCAGGAACTTTATTTGATAATATACTTCTAGTAGTGACACTTCTCAATGTCAATTACAAACTACTTTGTAACTGCGCACTACATAATATATTATCGGGTCTTTGTCTAATATATACATATCACTAAACCATATTTAGTTTCAATCTAATCGTAATTAGATCGAATATGTATATAAAGCAAGAAATATTACCATATTAAGTAATATTATGGAAAAGGTAATTGTTCGTATTCATGAAGCGGACATAAATACGATCCGGATTGACACTATGAGCACCAACCCTAACAGTTGTGGGCACTAGCCTGAGTGTTGATAGATGATCTGGGCACGGAGCCCTTAGGTGATGGA
>SKCR01019417.1:0-115479 GCA_019454045.1 Zanthoxylum bungeanum | reverse complement strand
TATATTACAAAACGGCAAAAGGCAATTTCATTATCACATAGTTAATTTTGTACAATAATACATATCATTTACACAAACAGTGACGCTATGGAACATAATGTCTAACAGATCAGCGCTCTTAGCCTTCTCGCCTTTCCTTCTCAACTGTCCTGATAGTTCTTCTTTCAATTTCAGGGTCAAGCTTCCGAGTTCTTCTCATTTAGTGTCTAAGAACCTGAAACACAAGAAAACAAATATAATAAGTAAAAAGAAATTTGACACAAGTAAAAGTATCTAACCTCAAATTAATCGTGAAAGATAAATAAGTCCGTCGGCAACGGCGCCAAAAAACTTGACCGCGTGATCACACACACGTATAACGTAAGCGCACGTATCGTTCAAGTAGTGTAAATTATCGATCCCAAGAGGACTTAAAACTAAGCTATTAATTTGTGAAGCCAAATGTTTACAAGTATCTAATAGAATTTGTTGTTTGATTGGATGGTGACTTTAAACTAAAAACAAGTAAATAAATAGCCGTGAAAGAGAATTAAAGGTAAAATCATATTATTAAACTATTTAGGGTTGTGAATCCTTCCATTATCTTTTAAAGATGGAGTGGTTATATCCATGTTTGTGCATATATCGGTTTATTAACTTGGAACACGAAATTATGCAAAAGCCTTTGTCGATGGTCAGATTCAAAATAGCCAGTATAACCCAATTAATCATATGTCATGTTAACCAAGTTACCGATGAATTCATTAAGATTAAGTTCCAATTGTGGCTAACCCCCCTACCCCCCCACCGACAGGTATATGTCTATCCTGGAAGGAAATCTATTAAGGGATATCTAATCCTTAAGGGAGATGTGGGCTATTAAGTCTAAGGTTGAAACCTAAAAATCCTTTGTCAAGTTTATTTTAAGTTTAGCTAATCAATCTTATTAATGGCCAGTTAACAAGAAGCTGTTGGAAAAAATAACCAAGCCCAAGATCAACAAGAACAAGCAAAATCAAGCATAGAATGAATAAATTGAAGTATGGCGGAATCATACTCACAATACTTGAAAATGGATGCTTAGATGATGCGAAAAACTCCTCCCGTTGTGCAGTGAAGCTCTCGGCCAAGAAGAAAAGAGGGACTCCAAGTCGAGTTTGATCCTTCCAAGCTCAAGGATTAGCTTCCCATATCACCTATGTATGATCCCTTGAAGGTGCTAGCCTTTGTTGTGATTTTGAATACACAACTTCTTCAAATCTTGCCACAAAATTGAAGAAAGGAGAAGCCAAAAACTGCTTGCAAGTTTCGGCAATGTGAGAGAGAAAATTTGAATGATTTTTGTTACATAAAATCAATTTATATTTATGCCATAATATTTATTAAATTAATATAAACTTATGACACAAATCATGCAATGGCTTAGAGTGTCCAAACACTCAATTTCCATGCAAAACCATTGAGTGCATTGTACACTATCTCCATGCAATGCATTAGAATTAAATAATGCATAATATGACATGTGTCATGTGGGCCCCACACGTTTCCAAATGAAAGTGGGCCCACGTGCACTCACGCGTTCGGGTTCGATATTTCCGAAATACCGAACTTACGTCGCGACGTTAATTAAATCGAATTTAAATAAATAATTGCGCCTAGCGAAATTATTATTTACGTCGCTAACGAATTAATTCTAAATTAACTCGTTTGCCCGAATAAAATCTAATTTTAATTTCGCGTCTAAATCGAATTTCGATTATTATATCGAATATAATAATTTTACGATTAATTCCAATTAATCGTTCTCTCGCTATGTATAGTACTTTATCCAAGATAAAGTCTCTCCGTAATTAATCCAAGATTAATCGAGTTTGAATCATACGTCATTGGTGAATCTTCGGAAGCGACCCAAGAGATCTCTGGATATGTTGGCAGTAAATACGGCCGTCAGATTATCTGAATACGTACGTACCAAGTACTACGTTTTTACCGATTTACAAATACAAGGTTTTCCTCTAGCAAAACGCCATGCCTACCCAATTCTCCAGAAATATTCTTATTGGAATATAAGATCTATAACAGGCGTAGTATACCGTAGTATAGTGTATCGAACCAGTATCGGATGATCACATGTACGGTATAGTATACCGTAGTATAGTGTATATCGAACCGTTGTGCCCTCACAACATGCACAAGTGCAGTACTAGTCTATTCCGTATTATCGATGTCCAATCTCGATAATACTAAGACTAGGGATATTTAATGATTAAACCTTTATGGATTGATACCGTCTCATATCATCACAATCCGGAACTAATCATAGGGACTTTTACCATTTATATCATAGTAAATAATTACAAAACGGTAAAAGGCAATTTCATTACTACATAGTTAATTTTGTGCAATAATACAATATCATTTACAAAATAGTGACGCTATGGTCATAACTGTCTAACAATCTCCCACTTGGCCTATAGCCAGTCACTCAAGCATCTATATACCTGAACTATGTATGTGTCGCTCAAACTTTTCCCGAGGAATTATTTTCGTCAGCGGATCTGCAATGTTGTCCTCTGATGCGATCTTTTCGATCTTCACATCGCCACGATGTATGATCTCTCGAATCAGATGGAATCGTCGAAGAACATGTTTGGATCGTTGATGAGACCTTGGTTCCTTAGCCTGCGCTATGGCCCCGCTATTGTCAAATACAATAAAACGGGCTCAGCTGCTAATGGAACTACTCCTAATCCAACTAGGAATTTTCGGATCCAAACCGCTTCCTTTGCTGGCTTCAGCTGCTGCAATGTACTCCGCTTCAGTTGTTGAATCGGCAACAGTATCTTGCTTGGAAGATTTCCAGCTCACTGCTCCGTTATTCAAGCAAAATATGTACCCGGTTTGCGACTTGAAGTCGTCTCTGTCGGTTTGGAAACTTGCATCGGTATACCCAGATACCTCAAGTTCTCCATCTCCATAGATTAAGAAAACATCCTTAGTTCTCTTAAGATACCTAAGGATACTCTTAACCGCCATCCAGTGATCCTTTCCTGGATCGGCCTGATATCGACTACACATGCTCAAAGCATAGGACACATCAGGACGTGTACATATCATGGCATACATGATCGATCCAACTGCCGAGGCGAACGGAGTCCGACTCATGTTGTCTCTCTCATCTTGTGTTTAGGACACATGTCCCTAGATAGATAGACGCCATGTGATGTTGGCAACAGTCCCCTCTTGGACTGATCCATGTTGAATCTCTTCAACACTTTATCAATATATGTACTCTGGGAGAGTCCAAGTAGCCTTCTAGATCTATCCCTGTAGATCTTTATTCCTAGAATAAAAGCTGCTTCTCCCAGATCTTTCATGGAGAATGTCAATGAAAGCCAAGCTTTCACACCGACGTTAACATGGGAATGTCATTGCCTATAAGCAATACATCGTCGACATAAAGGACAATAAAAGTCAGTGCACTCCTACTAACCTTCTTATATACACAAGGATCATCTACGTTTTGAATGAAATCATATTCTTTTATGACCTCATCAAAACATTGGTTCCATGACCTCGATGCTTGCTTCATCAGTCCATAAATGGACCAATTTAACTTACAAACCTTGTTTGCAAGTCTTGGTGCGATAAAACCGTCAGGTTGTTGCATATAAACATCCTCCAACAGGTTTCCGTTAAGGAAAGCGGTTTTAACGTCCATCTGCCATATTTCGTAATCGTAATATGCAGCTATCGCAAGCATTATCCGAATGGATTTAATCATGGCAACGGGTGAGAAAGTTTCGTCATAATCAACTCCAAGTTGTTGACGATACCCCTTCGCTACGAGCCTAGCTTTGTACGTTTGTACGTTGCCATCCATGTCGGTCTTCTTCTTGAAGACCCATTTGCATCCAATAGGCTTTACGCCTTCTGGTGCATCAACTAGTGTCCAAACTTGGTTGGTATACATGGAATCCATTTCGGCCTTCATGGCCTCTTGCCATAAAGTGGATTCGATACCTTGTATCGCTTCCTCATACGTAGCCGGTTCAGTATCCTCAATAAGATTAATATCTACATGAGGTGAGATCAGGAATCCATACCTCTCAGGTATTACCCTGACTCTCTCCGACCTACGTAGTCCTTGTGTAATTGAATATTGTGGTTCAGTCTCATCCTGGATGGACTGTTCATGTTCCGTTCTCGATTCTTGCCAGGAACAGTATCACTACGACTTTCATCGAGTTCTACTTTCCTCCCACTAAACACTGCATTTAGGAATTCCTTCTCAAGGAAAACCGTATGTAGAGCAACAAATACTTTGTTCTCTTGTGGGTAATAGAAGTATATCCTTTGGTTTCCTCCAGGATATCCAACAAATAGGCATTTATCTGATTTGGGTTCAAGTTTGGTACCTTCCAAACGTTTGACGTATGCCCAGCAACCCCAAATCTTCAGGAATGAGAAACCTGGTTTCTTTCCTGTCCATATCTCATATCGCGGAGTCTATTCAACAGACTTTGACGGAACCCTATTCAAAATAAGAATTGCACTTTCTAATGCATGTCCCCAGAAGGATATAGGTAGCTCAGTGCGACTCATCATCGACCTTACCATGTCAACCAAGGTACGGTTTCTCTCGTTCAGACACACCATTTAATTGTGGTGTTCCAGGAGGAGTCCATTGTGAAAGAATACCATATTCTTTCAAGTAATCTTGAAACTCATTACTTAAGTATTCGCCACCACGGTCCGACCGTAATGTCTTAATACTCTTGCCTGTTTGTTTTTCAACTTGGTGTCGAAACTCTTTGAATTTCTCTAAAGTTTCCGACTTGTGCATCATTAGATACACATAACCATAACGCGATGCATCATCCGTAAGGTTACGAAGTATCGATATCCACCTCTAGCCTGGCTAGACATGGGCCCACAAACGTCACTATGAACGAGGGCTAACAGTTCAGTGGCGCGTTCACCTTTACCACTAAAAGGTGATTTAGGCATTTTGCCTAATAAACAAGATTCGCAGACGTCATATGAATTTGGATCAAATCCGTCCAAGTACCCACTCTTCGAAAGTGTGGATATGCGAGTCTTGTTGATGTGTCCCAGACAACAATGCCACAAATAAGTTTCTTCATTTGGATTACTCATTTTGAGCCTTTTGTTTGTTATTTTACGTTTTGGAGATTTATTTATATTCAAAATATAAAGACCATTATTTGCATCGGCAGTGCAAATTTCTGCATCATCTTTATATAAATAACACCTGGTGTTTTTAAATACAAAAGTGTACCCATACTGGGTTAACAAAGATACAGAAATAATATTCCTAGTTAAACTAGGAACAAAATAACAGTCATTTAGTTTAAGTACATGCCCCGAGGGCAGTTCCAAAACAAAAATGCCTACGGCCAAAACAGCAACAGAAGTTCCATTTCCAACTCGTAGATCTACCTCCCCCGAAGCCAGTCTCCTGCTATCATGCAGATCCTGCACATCAGTACAAATATGAGAACCACAGCCAGAATCAAAAATCCAATTTTTATTAAGACTAGAAGTAGTCATATTTATCTCAATAACAAACATACCTGAGGCCGGTGCCTTACCCGCCTGTATGTCCTCCTTGTGTCCCTTGTTCATGCGGCAGTCACGCTTCCAGTGACCTTTCTTGCCGCATTTCAGGCAAACATCTTGAGACTTGTCCCTTGGCTTCCCAGAAGCCTTTGTTGACTTGGCCTTGCCTTTGTTTCTATGCTTTTTCTTCTTAACACCCCCAGTTGCCTTGAGCCCAACTTTCGGCGTTTGAGATGTTGATGCAAAGTGCGCCTCGCGCTTGTTGCCTTTCAGAAGCTCTTTCTCTGACTCCTTGAGAATCGATAATAACTCTCCAAGAGTATCATCCGAATTCATCAATTTGTAGTTGATGACAATCTGTTTCCAAGTATCGGGTAGTGACTGTAGAAGTACATCTATAGACAGCTCAGCCTCCAAGACTATACCCATATTAGCCAATTCATCAATATCGGCTATCATCTTGAGTCTCATGGACCTCAACAGAACTACCATCAGTCATACGGGAGCGAAAGATTTTCTTAACTAACTCGTACCTCGCCATCCGCTTATTAGTGCGGTGAAGATCTTGCAATCTTGCCATCATATTATAAGGATCCATGTCCCTATTCTGGCGGCGAAAGTGTTGAGTCATTGAAGCAAGCATGATCGACTGAGCCGTGTCACAATCATCACTGTGAGTTTTCCATAACTCCAGCTCAAGTGGCTCAGTGGCTTAGGCCCGAGAGGTTTTTGTATCGTATACAGTATCCTCTCCGCCCCAAGGACTATCCTTAGGTTCATTTCCCAGTCGGCGAAGTTGGTGCCCTTGATCACATTATCACCCATGATTATGTCACGGACATTTCCTTTGTTTGCCATCTTAAATACGATAATCTAATTATCTAGTTAACGATATGTGGGTACAGTCAAACTGTTACATAAAAAAAAATAACATTGTATTAGTCCAACTAATGTGTAAATATTGACGAAATAAGTTGTGTAAGCGCGTAAAGCTAAGTATCTGAACGATAATTGTAAATTCAATACTAGCCTCCCACTATTTTCTGCAAGTCTCTAACCCTCTGTTGAGTACTCGGGAAATCCTATTTCCTAGTGGGCTAGGATCCCGTTAAATAACACACAACCTTGACTTTGGCCAACAAATTGTATGATATTTAACTAGGTAGATCTCGAAGATCAATTGGATCCCATCCAATTCCTAGATCCGGTAGGTGGACATCTAAGTCCGAAACATATACATATGTCAATGCATCCAATACATTTTCCTAACCATTTCCTCTGAATCAACTAAGCCTTGGCTTTGGCACAACAAACCTAAAGATTCCAGTTAAGCGGGACCTGACGAAGGAGAGAAAGTTTCGTAATCAATGTCGATGGACAAGAAGTGATCTTGACTTTGGCCAACAAATCACAACTTGGACAGGACACCGATGTGGAACAAAACTCTCATGATTCAAACACATCCTCAATTGACAAAGGTCTTGACTTTGGCCAACAAACCAATGCCAATTTCGGATCTTGAGAAAGAATCATTCAACGGAAGGAAAATCGCTTAATATGTTTGAGGGATTTTTCGCGTAATTGGCAACCAATTAATTATCTTTGTTAGGTCTCATCATCATACACCCTTAATCATGCTTCTAAAACATCATAAAGCGCGTAAAGTAAAGTAATAGCGATATACGGATGGATATGAACAACAACTTGTTCCTAGAACAAATCACTCCCTTTCCTCTCCCCGCTAGCACTATTCTACTCTTACCCAATTACATAATACAATAAGAGAAACCTCATTTACATTGAGGGGAATTAGGTGAGAAGAGAATACAAAGAGACAATAAGAGAAAGGCTGGACACGCAGGTCCAATTTATAAATTCTAAATTTACAATAATTTCTAAAATTACCCTTCCCTTCTAATATCCATCTGATATACACTATTCATACATCGCATCCACATTCATTCATTCAAGGCATGTTATACAACCAATCAAATCCAATTAATTAGTCTTTAATTAGGTGACAATACAATGTTCAAACAATTGTTTGCATTTGCGCGAGTCCAACTCAATTTGAGAATAAATACTTATAGTATGAATTCACGAATTATATCGAACTACTCGTTAAATCCAATTTAAGTCGTATTCAATACTAATCCTATTATTTAATTCTAAATTAAATATTTACACTTTTATTGTGCTTTTATAACTTAGATTCCAAATCTAATACAATCGGGTCTCAAAGCCCAACTAACATCTAATGTCCGTTTAATTAAAGCCCGATGGGCTTTCAATTGATTTCTTTAGGCTTGGGTTTTGGTCAATGTATGGGTCAAACCCAATTACCAATCCCAATAAGGAATCACCCTCATATGCCATAAAATCAATATCAAGCCCATAAGGCCCAATTAAACATAAAAGCCCATTTATTACATTTGGGCTTAAATGGTGTGATTTAGGCCCATTTTGGATCCAATCCAAATGGTCCAAATCTACTTGGCCCAACCAAGCCCATTATGTCCAAATATAATAGTTTTAGGCCCAATTCAAAATTAAGCCCAACTAACCAAATTTTAAAATTCCAAATTTTATAACTTAATTAATTAAAGTGTATTATCATGATTAATCCTTTAAATCAATATTCCCAAAATATCAAATTAATCCATTAATCATATTTTTATCTTAAATATATGTCCAACATTATTTAATAAAAAATCAAGTCCCTAATCCTCCATCAAGCATTCGGCCAAGGTGATTAAAATGGTTCCGATTTCGTTTTCAATCCAATCGAGTTACAAATCATCATTCCATATTGTTTCAAGTCATCTAATGTCTTAAAATTAAAAAATCATCTAGTCCATATGCTTGCATGTATTCGGCCAAGCCTCATTTGGGTTGGAAAAATTAATCCAATTTATTTTCCATGAAATTGATGATGTATAATCTAAATAACATACATCTAAGCATATTTAATCAAGCAAACTCATCAAATCATGCTTCATACAATTTTCCCCAAATAACATCCTAATATATTTGCATGCTCTTTAAGCTCAATGATACCATTGTTGACTAAAATAACCAAGCCCCAAGATCAACAAGAACAAGCAAAATATATAAATACATGAATGAATAAATTGAAGTATGGCGGAATCATACTCACAATACTTGAAAATGGATGCTTAGATGATGCGAAAACTCCTCCCTTGTGCAGTGAAGCTCTCGGCCAAGAAGAAAAGAGGGACTCCAGATTAGCTTCCATATCACCTATGTATGATCCCTTGAAGGTGCTAGCCTTTATTGTGATTTTGAATGCACAACTTCTTCAAATCTTGCCACAAAAATTGAAGAAAGGAGAGCCAAAAACTGCTTGCAAGTTTCGGCAATGTGAGAGAGAAAAGTTGAATGATTTTTGTTACAAAAAATCAATTTATATTTATGCCATAATATTTATTAAATTAATAATAAACTTATGACACAAATCATGCAATGGCTTAGAGTGTCAAACACTCAATTTCCATGCAAAACCATTGAGTGCATTGTACACTATCTCCATGCAATGCATTAGAATTAAATAATGCATAATATGACATGTGTCATGTGGGCCCCACACGTTTCCAAATGAAAGTGGGCCCACGTGCACTCACGCGTTCGGGTTCGATATTTCCGAAATACCGAACTTACGTCGCGACGTTAATTAAATCGAATTTAAATAAATAATTGCGCCTAGCGAAATTATTATTTACGTCGCTAACGAATTAATTCTAAATTAACTCGTTTGCCCGAATTAAAATCTAATTTTAATTTCGCGTCGAAATCGAATTTCGATTATTATATCGAATATAATAATTTTACGATTAATTCTAAATTAATCGTTCTCTCTCTATGTATAGTACTTTATCCAAGATAAAGTCTCTCCGTAATTAATCCAAGATTAATCGAGTTTGAATCATACGTCATTGGTGAATCTTCGGGAAGCGACCCAAGAGATCTCTGGATATGTTGGCAGTAAATACGGCCGTCAGATTATCTGAATACGTACGTACCAAGTACTACGTTTTTACCGATTTACAAGACAAGGTTAGCCTCTAGCAAAACGCCATGCCTACCCAATTCTCCAGAAATATTCTTATTGGAATATAAGATCTATAACAGGCGTAGTATACCGTAGTATAGTGTATATCGAACCAGTATCGGATGATCACATGTAAGGCCTGGGGCTGGAGATGTGTCTGCCCCGTACGATACACATATCGGACATCAAGCAACCAGTCTCTTTGAATCGGATAATCCTGACCTAGTCATATTATCCCGATGGTTGCAACCATTATAGAGTACTAGTTCTGTATCCCTCGCGATCATCATCTCCATATGTCTGATGTGATACTTCCATCTTGACATCACACCCAATACACTACGATTCTCGATAAATCCAGAAGAGGTGTACACAGAACCCGTTAAAGCCCTGGACCACCAAAACTAAAGTTTACCGATTGTCGTAAGTACTAGCAATGCAAGTCTCAGGTTAAGATCATATGCACCTACCCTGAAGCGGACTCCCATAGACACGCAGACATACTACCAATGGGATTCCGCGGGGTCTATCCAGAGCGAAGCTGTTTTCCGTACCATCGGTAAAACACAACCTCCTACCGCACTTGCATAAGTATCCTATACTTAAATATATGAGAACTATGCCGTTGTGCCCTCACAACATGCACAAGTGCAGTACTAGTCTATTCCGCATTATCGATGTCCAATCTCGATAATACTACGACTAGGGATATTTAATGATTAAACCTTTATGGATTGATACCGTCTCATATCATCACAATCCGGAACTAATCATAGGGACTCTTACCATTTATATCATAGTAAATAAATTACAAAACGGTAAAAGGCAATTTCATTACTACATAGTTAATTTTGTACAATAATACAATATCATTTACAAAATAGTGACGCTATGGGTCATAACTGTCTAACAGAAGCATTAAGCTTAGACATAATAAATAAACCTTTATAAACCGGTGATATTGGAATTCATCACAATCCAAATAACGGGTTCAGTTACGACACACATCTAAGGCTAGTAAAAGCTTGAATAAAGTAAATACTGGAAATTAAAAACGTAAATAAAACAATAAAGAAAATGTTAGAGGTTAGAGGATCCACTTTCATTACTTCTATTTTAGATATCTCCCTTATTAAAATATATTAAGTTGCGTGATAATTACCAACCGACCATATAGGCGGTATCCTGATTAAGTCAAATTTATAATTAATTCCAACCGACTATAAAGGCGGTATCCAATTTATCAGTTTAAAATCAATTCAATTAAAGTCCAACCGACCATAAAGGCGGTATCCCATTAAGTCAGGTTTTAAATAGATTATATTATTTTAAGGGAGATTAATCTAAATATTAGTAATAAAAGCTTGACCTTTAACCCCAGCAGAGTAGGGGTGTCAAAACGAATCAACGAATCGAATTTGTGTCGAATCCTAAACGAATCGAATCAAAATATGATGGATTCGTATTCGATTCGTTTATTAAACGAATCCTAATATCAGAATTCGTATTCGATTCGTTTAATAAACGAATCGAATACGAATATTCGTTTAATAAACGAATCGAATACGAATATTCGTTTATTCGTTTAGTCAATGATATTATTTAATAAAATAATTTACCACACTTGATTTACATCAATTATTCATTAAGATATACATATGAAATGTGCAATTAATATATTTACTAAAAATACCTCACCAAATACCGAAAAATATTAATTTTTCTATGATAATTAGCTATAATTTCTCGAATATTAATTGAAAATTAACAATAACTAGTAAATAAAAATAATAAACGAATCCTAAACGAATAAACGAATCAATGAGCTTAAATTCTTATTCGATTCGTTTAATAAATGAATCGAATCGAATTGACCCATTTATTAAACGAATCCATTTTTTCAAACCCGTATTCGCTTTAAAGCGAATCGAATCGAACGAATAAATGAATCCTGACCCAAATTGACACCCCTACAGCAGAGGGGAGTTACCTCCTCATACTGAACAGTAAAATAAATACTGAAAAGTAAAGAAAAGAAAGAACTATTGCGTAAATTAAATAAAATTAAATACAGAAAGCTGTAAATAAACAAGGAAGCTACAATATTCTTAGTATTCTTAAGGAATTCCTCAGAAGAAAGTATGAAATGAAATTCTGAAATCGGCCTCAATTTATAGGCAAAGTTTGGCCTCATGCGTCGCGACGAGTGGAACATTACGCGTCGCGACGCGCATTAGAATGATGACACGTGGCACGGGCTTCGCGGAGATGATGACACGTGGCTGTCGGCATAATTACTGGCTCGACATCGTGACTCGTAGGTTCTTGGTGTCACGACGTGTGCACAGTAAATTTCGGCGGCATGAGATGATGACACGTGTCCGGTGCACGTTAGTAAGACTACTTGTGATGTTGACACGTGGCATACGCATGTTAGCGTGAGCGCATGATAGCAAGTTTCTCTGATTTTGACATGTGTTCGGCGCACGTTAGCGGTGCATGATAGCAGACGGTGCATTTTAGCAATGTCGCATTTTAGCAAACGGCACATTTTAACAGGAAATTTACATTTTTGCCCTTTTTGTCAGTTTTCGTTGTTTTGGCCCCGAATTGATTCCAGAGAGTCCTGTTATTTTATTTATCTACAAAATACCACAAAACACATCAAAATATTCACAAATCTCAAGTAACTATACAAAATATTAAGTAAAAGGGATGATAAATATTGATATATTTACCGCTTATCAAACATCTACATTATTATAACAGTTTTTAAGAAAATGGTACTGAAATAAATCTAAACACGCATTTCACGGTGGATCCGGCCCTAGAGACCTGGCCAGATATAATTGTTGACATATTCCACCTGCCAAACTTACTTGAAGTCTGGCTAGATATACTTTGAAGGATAGAGAATGGAAATAAGTACAATAGCAAGATATAAAATTGAATCCCAACGAAATGTAGACAATCATAATCTTCCGCAATAAAGATCAACACGGAAAATAGCCTATTCACTTGCTGAAGATGCAATAGTATTCCATAGAACAATATAATATCATTCATTATTGTAGACCCACAGTGACAGGTACACCTCTCCTTAAGCTGGCCTCAGGGAGGCCCAATAAGATTTATATATATCTATGATCAGAGTTGAAATAAGTCTAGCGAGGTATGAATCGTGATCCAGAATTTCTCTATCATACTATCAATTTAAGGACTGCGAATGAAATGTTATCAAAACAACTAACAGGAACATAATCGTGCATTCAATGTTTGAAGACATGCTGGTAACATAATTACTTTTTGAAAAAAACTAAACATAACAATGATCTATATGAAAGAAACAATCCTTGCATTTGATTATTCCTAATTGATAAGTGGCATTGTATCCCCAAGTACAGACCATATTATTGTCCATTCAGAATCAGCTATGAAATTTATATCTAGGATTTCCAGCCTATATACCGGTAGGTGAGTGACCATATACGGCTGGATATGGTGTATATCAGGCTGGATGTATGTCACATCCAGCCAAATATACTGTTTCACAGCATGAATAAAAAAAATAAAAAAAGACATAAATTTTGATGAAGATGCCATCAAGTAATACATTTCACTGTAGCTTGGCTCGAATGATAGCTTTTGGATGTTGAATTATCACTCGAACTTGCTCCTAGAATCAGTGAACTCCAATAGATTATAAGAGGGACTTTCTAGGATTTCTTTTGGTGAATTTCAACTTTAGGATCTCCAATTTTTTATTAGCCTATTGAGTAGGGAAATCTTTTTTTTTAATTCCTGGGAGTCCTGGAAATAGAAGGGAGACAAGATCCATCTTCAGCCTCTTTTTATGTCTAGTGTTACTGTCATTACTTGTAGCGTAACGTTTGATTTAAGTTCTACTAGATATATAATTTGAATTATTTATCCAGCCAACTATCAATAGAGCATTACCCATTTTAATGCATGTCTGGTCAGAATTTAATTTTGAAATGCATGTCCGGTCGGTCATGATCAGACCCAATGACTTTAGTAATTGAAAATTTGCACATATAAGGACATGTGTTCTTGTCCGATCAGATTTAAAGTTTATGGGATATATCCGGCCGAACCTTCTTGTTTGAGAGAAAGTAGGCTGACATATATTATGTTCGGTTGGATTTTGGTAGTGTTCTTTGGAGTTCATTTTCTTCATGGGGTTCATCCTTGTGATTTCCTAATTTTCCAGAGGTATCCCCTGTATGAGACTCATCATTGGAATATATGAAAAAAAAATTCAATGTCTACTGTCGCCCCTACTTTAGTAGGCTTGTGCAGTGTGTGACAGTGACATGCCTATCAAAGTCATGCATGTATTTTTTACTTACCTGGCCTGTCGGGCGTCGCCAAACTAATTATGTAGTAGCTTGTTGATAAGTGGATGAACTTCAGGCCTATGGGATGCCTTGATCCCTGTTGTGACCATGTGATAGGCGATGAACCCGTAAGTTTCCTGGTACTTTGATCGGTTGTGAGATGCCTCGATCTCTACTACAATTGGACTCTCGAGTCCCCCAATACTTTTATCGATTCTTTTTGAGATGCTTCGAATTATGCTGTGATTAGACCCTCGTGTCCCCCGATGATTCAACCGATTCTTTTTGAGATGATTCGACCTTTGCTGTGATCGGACTCTCAAGTCCCCCGATGCTTCGATCGATTTTTGAGATGCTTCTACCTCGATCGTGATTAGACCTTCAAGTCCCCCGATGCTTCGACCGATTGTGAGATGCTTTTACCTCTTTTGTGATTGGACCTTAAACTTAATAGGTTGGACCCTTAAGCCTCCTATGCTACGATCGGTTGTGACTTTGGTAGAAGCTTCATTCCTCCTACATAAATTTTCTATTTACGGAGGATTCGTTCCCCCTGTGTAATATTGATGGGTTTTCGAGGATTCGTTCCCCAAAGCTTCATTCTCTAGATCTCTCGATTCATCAGGTTAGTTCATTCTTGAGTATTTGTTTCTTATGACTTCTGATTCATTCGATTACTTCACTTTTGAGGATTCATTCCCATGTCTTCCGATTCATTCGCTTCTTCAATTTCGAGGATTCATTCCCATGTCTTCTGATTCATTCGATTCTTCCATTCTTAAGGATCAATTCCCATGTCTCCTGATTCATTCGGTTCTTCTATTATTGAGGATTCATTCCCATGTTTCCATGATTCATTCTATTCTTCCATTCTTGAGGATTCATTCCAATGTTTTCCAATTCATCCAGTTGTTTCCTGAGGATTTATTCCCATACCTCTCATATCGTTTGGTTGCAAAACAGATTCATTCCCCATTTCCCCCAACTGATTTGATTCTTCAATTCTGAGGATTCATTATATATTTCTCCCGATTTATTCGGTGGCGAAGAGGATTCATTCTCATTTTCTCCCGACTCATTCGATTATTTGATTCAAAGGATTCACTCCCTATTTCTCTTGATTCTTTTAGTTCTATTTTGATATTTTTCTGTATTCCATAGGTTCCATTATATCCTTGGAGCTGAGTGCCGTTTCATTTTTGCACCCCATTCTTGGAGGTTTCTATTGTCTTGTCTTTATTCTCAAGGTTCGTACCCAATTCTCGGAGCTATCTGACTTCCATCATGTCCTCATTCTCAAGGTTTTATTTCCAAGTCTTGATTACAAGGCTTCATCCTTCATTTATATCGTAGTCATTTCAAATTCTGAGTGTGTGATGAAAGTATCTCCTAGTCACTATGTTCAGGCGGACTTCGCCTCCAGTATCCTCTCTCTAGCGTGCTTCACCCCTGTCTCTTCTTGGAGGTCTTCGTGTAGGAACCACTTTCCTAGCGCAATGGAAACACGTTTGGCACCTAGGATTGGACTAGAAAAACTTTTATGCCCTTCTCTCCTTAAGGCCGAATCTGATTATCTCCACCACTGAAATTTTGCTATTGTTTTCAATAAAATTTCAGCCCCAGAATAGCTCCCGAATAGCCCCCCAACATCCGAATAAAACTGGACTGTTTAGGGAAATGCGCCAAGCTCAATGCCCAAATCAGCCCCTATTTGCGTGAACATCCCTTGTATTTGATATCTATTTTTCCAGTTAAAAATAGCCCCAACACAATCTTAAAACACCTCTAAAAGTTCCCAAAAAATCAGGATTAAAAGGAAATCAAACGGAGCCCCGAAACACAACTTTTGTGAGCGGCAGTGAGCAAAAAATTGTCCACTGCCATAAAGTATGTTTGTATAAGGAGATTACGATTTTTGTTCGACACCAAAAAGTATTCTGAGCTATATCTCATTACTAACAGAAAGTATGATGGGCTATACTTACAAACTAATCCCTAAACACTTTAGAGATTAAAATCACACAAGGTTTTCTTTGAGCTTTTCCATTTTTTCTTATTTTTCTTTTCTTAAAACTTGAGAGAGTTCCAAGAACAAGAGAGGTGGAGGCTAGGGTTAGAATGAGAGGGTTAGGCAAAAAAAAAATTATAATTTTCTTTTGGTTATTAATTTCCAAAATTAACAAAGCTCTTCATTTTCCCCCATAGTAATTTTCGGCCATAACATGTTTATTTTAAAAAATTTTATAACATATCATTTACTTTCCATAAAAGAAAAATATGTTACAAAAAATAAAAAGTTAACACCCTTTTAAATGGTGTAACTTCCAAAATAAAGGCAAGGGTTTCCAAAACCAAATTTAAAAATTCTAAATTTAACCTTTATTAAAATTATATCATATATAATTTAATAACATGTATTTAATAATTATCATATAATTATTAAAACCATATATTAAATTTAACATATAGTTTCAAGTGTGACAAAATAATATTATTAATTACATTAATAATATTTTCATATGTGAGTATATAATTGGACTATCCAATTATATTTAATCTGTTACAGTATATCGAGCTAGCACGTGGACCAGATTGACCTACGGTTCTGAGCTGCAATAATCCCAAAATATTAATTAAGCTCTTAATTAAATATTCTGAATTATTAACTCCCAGTTATTCCATTAAAAACCCGAAGCTTCTCTCTCGACGGTGTCCATCGATATAGGCATTACATACGGATTGGCCCTTCACGAGTATCTCGTACTTAGAGCCGGATCATAATGTCCGTTATACCCCTCTAATTATTTTTACCTCAAGTACCATTGATTCTCTAATGAACGATTTATTCATAACCATTATGAATGTTAATATTTCTATTCGTAATAGAAAGACTTGAGTTCTCTAACCATTCAAGTACCGAATCAACCCTTAAGGAAGATACTCCTATACTTATCGTAAGGAGTAAATTCCATATCTATGTAAAACGTCCCAAGCTACACACCAAACGATGTCCCCAAAGTATATAGCTATTGCTCGGGAATGCTACACAAACCTCACCTTTGTAAATCAAAGGACATAGCCTGTCATGTAGGAGTTCGTAGTACATTCAGGATTAAGATCAATCCATATATGATCATCTAGTAGATCAAAATGAATTTCTTTTTTTAACTGATATTATAAGAAACTCATTTCTATCTGGGTCCGGTCCTATATGATCACATCATACAAGGTGCCTCCATTCTCATGTCTCCACAAGGACGATCCCAGATCAAGGTCGCCATACAATTATAAAATGGATCGCAGCTATAGATAAACCACAAACAAAGTACTCACTTTGATAAATGAATAATGCATCATTAAATTTTATAAAATATAATTATGTTTACATTACATAAAGCTTTAACACTTGAGGAAATGAGACATGTCATGTAATCCAAAACTATCTAGGTGACCTTTAAACACTTTAGCCAACAAGGTCTTTGTAAATGGATCAGCCAAGTTCTCTGCGGATGCAATCTTTGTGACAAAAATGTAATCTCTCTGCACTATCTCCCTAATGAGATGATATTTCCTCTCTATATGCTTTCCCCTCTTATGGCTTCTTAGTTCCTTTGAATTCGCCACTGCACCATTATTATCGCAATAAAGTGTGAGTGGTTTATCCAAATCTGAAACGACTTCCAGATCTCCCCAGAATTTACGGAGTCAGACTTTTGCCTTAGCTTCTTCGCAAGCTGCTACATACTCAACCTCCATGGTGTAATCTGTTTGTTTCTATTAAGGTCCCAAGATCAATAATAAGCATGAATCAAGTGCGAATAAACATCAAAGAAGTTGCGGAATACTCACATCGATCGGTTGAGACGACGCGAAGATATCAAAATGAAATCTGCCTCATTCACTGCATTCGGTAGTGAGCAGTTTTGCTCACTAGTTTGGCCTTCGTTTGGGTCCTTCGTCAAGCTCCAAGCTTCGTCGAACAGTTCCCGGCTCATGGGTGGACTTCCCTATCACCTTCGCATGTTTCGTAGTGTGTGCTAACACTTGAGATTTTGCCACTAAATCCCACTCCAAGCTCCCCACTGCTCACGGTTTTGGCTACAAACCAGTAAGCTATTTGCCCCTTGGGCGTGAATGATAAAAGAGATGAGAGGAAGAGAGAATGTTTTGTGTGTTACCAAATTTGTGTAATATATACACTCATTTGAATTTCACATGCATTTCATGTGAATTTGGCTTTTAAAGTCAAACCCTTAAAGCCTAACCACTCACATCATTCAATCACTCAATCACAACTTGTCAAGTCACATCACTCAAAGTGACAAGTGATTTGACGCTTGATGTGACTAGCGATTTGACTCTTGATTTGACGTGCCGCACTCGAATTCGAAAAGCGAATGCGCTCGCAAATAATCTCGGGCTCGGGTTCGCTAATTCCAAATTAACGAATTTTCCGTTGCGTCGTAATTAAATGATTACGCCTAGCGAAATCACTATTCATGTCGCTAACAAATTAATTCTAAATTAATTCGTTCACCCGAATTAAAATCTAATTTTAATTCCGCGTCGAAATCCAATTTCGTTTAATATATCAAATATATTAATTTCTCGATTAATTCCAAATTAACAGTTATCTCTCTTTAATGATATTTTATCCCAGCTAAAATATCTCCGCTATTATACCCAGATTAAATTTCTCTCTCTTATAATTAATCCCAGATTAATTTAGAGTGCGAGTTATATGTCATCGGTGAATCTTTGGGAAGTGACCCATAAGATCCCCGGATATGTTGGTAGTAAATTCGGTCGTCGGACTATCCGAACACGTACGTACCAAGTACGAACTTTTACCGATTTACAAACAAGGTTGGCCTCTAGCAAAGCGCCATGCCTACCTAATTCTCTAGAAATATCCTTACAGGAATAAATGATATGTATCAAGCGTAGTATACGGTAGTATTGCGTATTTCTGTCCAGTATCAGATGATCACGTGCTAGGCCTGGGGCTGGAATTGTGTCTGCCCCGTACGAAGCACATGTCGGATCTCTGGTAACAAGTCTCTAAATCGGATAACTATGACCAAGTCATATTATCCCGATGGCTTAGCACTAAAGAGAACCAGTCCCGTATCCTACGTGACCATCATCTCCATATGACTGGAGTGACACTTCCATAATGACATCACACCCAACACACTACGATTCTCGATATACCCAGAATCGGCGTACACAGAAACCGGTTAAAGCCCTGGACGACCTCAACCAAAGTATATTGATTGTCGTATGTATTAGCGGTGGAAGTCTAAGGTTTAGACCAAATACACCTACCCTGATTTCGGACTTCCATAGACACATAGTCATACTACCAATGGAATTCCGAGGGGGTCTTATCCGGAGCGAAGCTGTTTCCCGTACCATCGGTAAAAACACACCTCCTATTACACTTGCATGTGTATCCTACACCCAATATATGAGAACTATGCCGTTTGTGCCCTCACAACGCGCACAAGTGTAATACTAGTCTTTTACGTATTTATCGATGTCCAATCTCGATAATACTCTGACTAGGGATATTTAATGATTTATCCTTCGTGGACTGAAATTGTCTCATATCATTCTCTATCCAGGAACAAATCATAGGGACCTCTCATCATTTATACTCTAGGTGATCTAATCACAAATGATAAGAGTGCAATCTCTTTAGTCACATAGTTAATTTGTACAACAACACCATGATCTGTATAAATAGTGACGATATGGGTCATAATTGTCCAACATAATCAGCAATACAAGATTACTTTATACTCCGCCATACCATAGCCCTACACCTAAGGTAATAATTATCCAAATGTTGATTTCCTAGAATAGACATCTTACTAAAAATCAGAGTTTGTATATCCCTTTAGGATCATATCCTCATCGAAATATACAAGCATATATTCTTTCGTTCTCTTAAGATACTTGAGATAGTGTTTCACAACCACCCAATGATCCAGTCCTGGGTTAGACTGAAACCTACTGACTACTCCCTCTGTAAAACAGATATCTGGTCTCGTGCATAACATAACATAAATGAGACTACCAAATGCTGAGGCATATATGATATGTCTCATTTCCTAAACTCCTTGAGGCGTCTTAGGAGTCTGTTCATTTGACAAAAATCCATGTCGATAAAGCAAATTGCCTTTCTTGAATTCTGCATCCCAAATCGCGCAATGATCTTGTCGATGTAAGATGCTTGAGACATAGCTAACAGTCTTTCGTCGCGATCTCAAAGTATCTGGATCCCAAGAACATAACTGGCCTATCCCAAATCTTCATTTTGAATTGGTTAGCTAGCCAGGTTTTCACGTTTGATAATATCTTGACATCATTCCCAATGAATAAAATATCATCGACATATAAAATAAGAAAAACTATCTTCCCGTCAATGACGCGCTTGTATACACAAGCTTCATCAACATTCTGGTCAAAATCTTATGTTCGAAGATCGAGATGCTTGCTTGAGTCCATAAATGGACCTTTGCAGCTTACAAACCTTTTGCTCTTGACCTTGCCCTATGAACCCATCTAGTTATACCACATAGATACACTCATCAAGATTTCCATTTAAGAATACAGTATTGACGTCCATTTGCCAAATCTCATAGTCATAAAATATGGTAACAGACAAAAGAGTGTGGATGGATTTGATCATGGCTATTGGCGAGAAAGTTTCCTCATAGTCAACTCCCTCTTTATTAGTATAACCTTTGGCCACTAGCCTAGCCTTGAAGGTTTGTACCTTCCCATCTGCTCCCCTCTTTTTCTTGTAGATCCACTTGCAACCCATGGGCTTTTGTTGGACAATTATGACTCATAGCGTCACTATTTGTACAGATCATGGTATTGTTGTACAAATTAGCTATGTGACAAAGGAAATTGCTCTTTTATCATTTGTGATTAGATCAGCAAGATGTATAAATGATAGAAGGTCCATATGATTAGTTCCGGATTGAGATGATATGAGACAGTATCAATCCATAAAGGTTTAATCATTAAATATCCATAGTCAGAGTATTATCGAAATCGGACATCGATAATGCGTAAAAGACTAGTATTACACTTGTGCGCGTTGTGAAGGCATAACGGCATAGTTCTCATATATTTAGGTATAGGATACTCATGAAAGTGTAGTAGGAGGTTGTGTTTACCGATGGTACGGGAAACAGCTTCACTCTGGATAGACCCCTCCGAATTCCATTGGTAGTATGACTATGTGTCTATGGAAGTCCGAATCAGGGTATGTGTATTTGGTCTTAACCTGAGACTTGTACCGCTAATACTTGCGACAATCAATATACTTTGGTTTTGGTCGTCCAGGGCTTTAACAGGGTTCTGTGTACGCCTCTTCTGGGTATATTGAGAATCCTAGTGTATTGGGTGTGATGTCGAGATGGAAGTATCACTCCAGTCATAGTGGAGATGATGATCACGCAGGATAAGATACTGGTGCTCTTATGTACTGCAGTCATCGGGATAATATGACTAGGTCATGATTATCCGATATAGAGACTAGTTACCAGAGATCTGATATGTGCTTCGTACGGGGCAGACACAATTCCATCCCCAGGCCTTGCACGTGACATCCTATCTGGATCGAAATACGCTGTACTACGTATATTACGTCTGATATAGATCACATATTTCTGTAAGGATATTTCTGGAGAATTGGGTAGGCATGGCGCTTCGCTAGAAGCCAACATTGTCTTGTAAATCGGTACAAACGCAATACTAGGTACTTACGTGTTCGGATAGTCCGACGACCGAATTTACTGGCAGCATATCCAGGCATCTCATGGGTCGCTTCCCGAAGATTCACCGATGACGTATGACTCGCACTTTAATTAATCTGGGATTAATTAGTAGAGAGCGAAATTTAATCTGGGATTAATTACAGAGATATTTTATCTAGGATAAAATATTAATTAAAGAGAAAACGATTAATTTGGAATTGATCGATAAAATAATATATTTGATATATTAAACGAAATTGGATTTCGACGCGGAATTGAAATTAGATTTTAATTCGGGCAAACAAGTTAATTTAGAATTAATTCGTTAGCGACGTGAATAGTGATTTTGCTAGGCATAATTATTTAATTGCGTCGCAACGGAAAATTTGTTAATTTGGAATTAGCGAACCCGAGCCCGAGAGTGTTTGCAGGCGCACTCGCATTATGAGTTTAAGCGCGGCCCACAAGTCACATCAAGCGTCAAATCATTAGTCACATCAAGCGTCAAATCACATGTCACATTGAGTGATGTGACAACTTGTCACTTAATTGTTTGATGAAGGTGGTTGTTGGCATTATTGCCATTTGACTTTTGGAAAGCATAATTGGTAAATGAATTTTGAATTCAATTAATGTGTATTAGATACACATTCTCTCACCAACCAACACAAGACACCCACTTTCTCCCTCATTTCATCTCTCACGCCCAAAGGGCTTTCTTCTTATTCTCTTCTTTGTAAATGCCGAGAGGTTGCAAAAAGAAACTTGATGATTTTTGCACGCGAAAAACCCTCAAATAATATTAAGCGTTTTTCCTTCCATTGAGTGATTCTTACTCAAGATCCAAGCCTGGCATTGGTTTGTTGGCCAAAGTCAAGACCTTTGTCCGTCGAAGATGTGTTTGAATCACAAAGGCTTTGTTCCATATTGGTGTCTTGTCCAAGTTGTGATTTGTTGGCCAAAGTCAAGATCACTTCTTCTCCATCGACATTGATTACGAAGCATTCCATGGTCAGTGGGTCATGCTTAACTGGGATCACTAAGTTTGTTGTGCCAAAGCCAAGGCTTAGTTGATTCAGAGGAAAAAGGTTAGGCAATATATTGGATATATTGGCATATATAGGATATATGTCTCGGACTTGGATGTCCCCCTACTGGATCTAGGAATTGGATGGGATCCAATTGATCTTAGAGATCTACCTAGTTAATTATCATACAATTTGTTGGCCAAAGTCAAGATTGTGTGTTATTTAATGGGATCCTAGCCCACTAGGAAACACGGTTTCCCGAGTACTCCACAGAGGGTTAGAGGCTCACCGAAAAATAGTGGGAGGCAAGTATTAAATTTACAATATTCGTTTAGTCACTTGCCATACACGCTCATTTCAAATATTTCGTCAAATAATTAATATATTAGTTGGACTAATATTTAAATGTTATTTTTATTAAACAGTTGGACTGTATTCAAACTATTCAATTAATAGTTGATTTTATAATTGAATTATAGTAATAAATATAATTGAATTTAACCTATTAAATTATAGTTGATTATATAGTTGGACTATAGTAATCATTATAATAAATAGTCCCTAAAATCGTTGATTAAATAGTTGGACTATTAGAATCAAGATAAATCGAAAGATTGGTGTTTAAAACATAATCCTGAGTGAAAATGTATTTAAACGACTTTAATTTTCAAATTGGGAATAAAATTTCAGGATGGTCCTCGAAACTAAGAAGTTACTTTATTTGATAAAATAACATCTTAAGCCTAAGCCCGGAGTTAAGCAAATAGTAGAGCATAATCTTTGGAAGATTTATGTGATGATAACTTTAGTGCTTAATCCATTATGCTTTCCGCATTAGACTCCTTAATTTCTTAATCAGAATTAAGGATTAGATCCTTAGAGTATGAAAATGAAATTGAAGGATCTTCATAGATCTATTCTTAGATCTTGGAAGATAAAATTGCAATTGATAACTCTTGGAGAGTTAATGGCTATTCTCAAGGCGACAAAGCCAAAGTTTGCAATAAGGCAAGAAGCGCAAGGCGCATCTCACTTCGACGTTCCGGAAGGCCAAGGCTTGGCCAAAGGCTTCTGGAGTGTGGAAAAGGGCAAAGGCAAAGTCATTAGAATCTTCTGGGAAGATAAATGACATATCCCAAAATGTCTGCCTAAATTGTGGGAAACGGGATCGCGAAACCGTGACTGTCGTTTGAACAAAGCAGACATGGAGGAATTGAAGACGAGCAAGGCTCTGACTTAAAATATGTTTGTCATAATTATGTTCAATACTAGTATTAAAATTGGATTTTAAATACTTAGTGTGGTACATAACTATGTACTGGTGTGCAGAATCTGCTATGAGAAGGATACTGACTTTAGATGAGATAAATTTGTGAATTAAAAACGGGACGAAAGTTGCTGTTTTAACCGTAGATACCTAAGTTTAGGAACTACCCTTCGGGTGTGTACTTAAATTAGGAAACTGTTGTAATGTAACTAGTTTGACTAAATACATTATCTCTATATCAGGGTTAACCCGTTGCAGGTATACCTTTATATTCTAGAACACTAAAGTGTTTTATTTTATAAAAATGATATTGAGATAAACACATTAGATGTGAACAACAGTGTTTATATTTTGAATATAAAATAATCTCAAAAATATAACATGACAAACAAATAGCTCAAACTGAGTAAATCAGTTGAGACTTAGTTGTGGCATTGTTGTCTGGGACACAATT
This sequence comes from Zanthoxylum bungeanum, assembly GCA_019454045.1. Classification (NCBI taxonomy): domain Eukaryota; kingdom Viridiplantae; phylum Streptophyta; class Magnoliopsida; order Sapindales; family Rutaceae; genus Zanthoxylum; species Zanthoxylum bungeanum. The sequence continues at coordinate 90,966 of SKCR01019417.1, read as the reverse complement.
AACAAGACTCGTATATCCACACTTTTGAAGAGTGGATACTAGGACAAATTTGATTCCAATCAAATAAACTCTACGAATCTAGTTTATTGGGCAAAGTGCCTAAAACACCTTTACTTGGTAAAATTGCAAAATGCCACTGATCTGTTAGCCCTAGTTCATAGTGAAGCAAGTGGGCCCATGTCTAGCTAGGCTAGAAGTGGATATGAATATTTCGTAACCTTTACGGGTGTGGCATCACGTTATGGTTATGTGTTTCTTTTGAAACACAAATCGGAAATTTTAAAGTTTCGACACGAAATAAACAAACAGATCGGCTAAAGTATTAAAACATCACGGTTAGACCATGATGAAAATACTTAAGCAATAAGTTTCTCAAATACTTGAAAGAGTATAGTATTCTTTCAATGAGGACTCCTCCCGGAACACGTCAATTTGACGGTGTGTCCAAACTGAGTAATCGAATTTTGTTGGACATGATAAGGTTAATCATGAGTCGTTCTGAGCTACCATTTCCTTCAACGGATACGCATTTAATAGTGAATAAATTATTTTGAATAAGGTTCCATAAAATCTGTTTGACAGACTTCATATTAGATATGAACAGGAAAGAAACCGGGTTTCTCATTCTTGAACATTTGGGTATGCTGGGCATATGTTTGGATGATACCAAACTAAAACCCAAATCGGATAAGTGCCTAAGTTGTGGGTTATCCTAGGGAAACCAAAGTATAGTACTTATATATCTCACAAGAGAACAATGTAATTGTTGCTCGCCATGCAGGTTTCCTACGAGGAATACCTATATGCAGTGGTAAGTGGGAGGAAAGTAAAACTCGATGAAGAATCAAAGTAATACTGTTCCAGGCACCGATTCATTAATGGAACACAAATAGTTCATCAAGGATGAAACTATACCAATAATCTTCGAATACACAAGAACCGCGTAAGTCGGAGAGAGTCAGAAAACAACCTGGGGTATTGTTTCTGATCTCACCTCATAAAGATGTCAATCTTATTGAGGGATACGAACTGACTACGTATGAGGAAGTGATACAAGGTATCGACTCTCTATCATGGCAAAATGCCATGATGTTTGAAATGGATTCCATGTATACCAACTAAGTTTGGATACTAGATTTTGTACCGCAAGGCATTGTGCCTACTGGTACTATATGAGTCTTCAAGGAAGACATACATGGAAGGCAACATACCAACGTACTAAGCTGGGCTTATAGCGAAAAGGTATCATTATCAACATTGTGTCGATTACAACGAAACCTTTTAACAGTTGCCATGGTTAAATCCATTTGGATAATGCTTGCTGATGTTGCATATTTCATTCATGAATCATGGCAGCTAAATGCCAAAACCGCTTTCCTTAACGGAAACCTTTTGGAGGATGTTTACAACATCCTGATGGTTTTGTCGTACCATAACTAGCAAACAAGGTTTGCAGGTTATTCGATCCATGGATGGATTGAAACATAGCGTTCTTGGAATTATCATTTTGATGTAATCATAATGGTGTATTATTTAATTCAAAACGTAAATGATTCTTGTGTATATAAAAAGGTTAGTGGGAGCGCATTGACAATGAAAGTCCTAAATAATGATGACATATCAATTCTTGGAAATGATATTCCCATAAAACAATCGGTGAAAGCTTGGCTTTCATGAAAATTCTCCGTATAATTCTTGGGAGAAACAACCTTTATTCTAGGAATAAAGATCTACTGGGATAGATTTAAAGTTGTTAATAATCTCCGAGAAATAGTACATTGAAAAATGTACGCGACCTGATGTCTCATACGCTTTGAGCATATGAAGTCACAATCGGGCCAATCCAAGTGATAGTCACTGGATTGATGTTAAGAACATCCTTGAGTATCTTAGAGGAACTAAGGATGCTGTCTTAAGCTATCGAGAAGGAGAACCTTAAGTGACTAGGTTCACTGTTGCAAGTTTCCTAACCGATAAAAACGACTATGAGTCGTAACAACGGTACTATAAAGTTTGAGTAACGGAACAGTGAGCTATAAATCTTCCATGCAAGATACTGTTACCGAATAAACAACAAAAGTGGATTATTGCTGTAGCTGAGGCAGCAATAGAAGCCTTCTGGATTGATAATAAATCTAATTAGATTAGATATAGTTCTGTTAGCAGCTGAGATAGGCTACAACACAGGCTAAAGAATTAATGGTCTCATCAACGATCCAGATATATACTTCGAATATTCATTTGATTCGTTCGGATCATACATCGTGGCGATGTGTTGATCGAATAAATCGCATCAGATGATAATCATGCAAATCCGCTGACGAAAGCCTTTCCTCAGCAGTTTGAGCGAACCGTACATAGTTCGGGTGTAGGATACTTGAGTGATTGGCTATAGGCCAAGTGGGAGATTGTTGTACAATTATGACACATAGCATCACTATTTGTACAGATCATGGTGTTGTTGTACAAATTAACTATGTGACAAAGGAAATTGCTCTTTTATCATTTGTGATTAGATCACCAAGATGTATAAATGATAGAAGGTCCATATGATTAGTTCCGAATTGAGATGATATGAGACAGTATCAATTCATAAAGGTTTAATCATTAAATATCCCTAGTTAGAGTATTATCGAGATCAGACATCGATAATGCGTAAAAGACTAGTATTACACTTGTGCGCATTGTGAAGGCATAACGACATAGTTCTCATATATTTGGGTATAGGATACTCATGTAAGTGTAGTAGGAGGTTGTGTTTACCGATGGTATGGGAAACAGCTTCGGTCTGCATTATTTCCATTTGACTTTTGGAAAGCATAATTGGTAAATGAATTTTGAATTCAATTAATGTGTATTAGATACACATTATCACACCATCCAACACAAGACACTCACTCTCTCCCTCATCTCATCTCTCACGCCCAAAGGGCTTTCTTCTTCTTCTCTTCACTGTAAATGCCGAGAGGTTGCAAAAAGAAACTTGATGATTTTTGTGGCAAAAATCAAGAGTGCTAGCACACTTCCGGAGATATACGAAGGTGATAGGGAACCGCACCCGTGAGCATGGAATCACATCATGAAAGCTTGGAAGATGATCCATGGCCGAAAATTTGGAGAAAAAATCAGTGGACTGTCGAGAGCTCAAGGAGGGCCAGGAAAAGTTTTATTCTTCTCCGCATCGCCTCAACTGATCATTGTGAGTATTCCACAACTTCCTTTGATGTATTCATACATGTTTCTTGCTTGATAATCGATCCTTGGGACCGTAGATTATCCCAACAGCTTTACCCCGTCAGGTTGGTCTGCAAGTTCCCAGACTGAGTTGGAGTACATAGACTCCATCTCGAGGTTCATGGATTTGAGCCATTCCTCTTTGTCATAATCATCCATTGCACTATGATAGGCCAATGGATCCTCTACACCATCACTGGAAGTGACAACTTGTACCTATGCAACTTCTAGATAATGATCAGGTTGTCGTACAACCCTCTAACTACGTCTAGGTGGTAGATAATTCTAAAAAACTTGCATCTGACGCTCAGATGTCAAAGGTGCTATGTGTTTGTCAACTATTGTTGACGATGGCGCGCTGGTAAAACCAGTAAGTAAATCCTCAAGTAACACCTTACTACGATATTTGAACTCTCTCATATAGTTTTCCTCGAGAAACGTGGCATTTATTGATACAAACACTTTTTTATCTTCCGGGCTATAAAACAATTCACCAATAGTCTCCTTAGTATAGCCTACAAATAGGCACACTTGTGAATGTGGCTCCAACTTAGTTGTCTTATTCTTCAGAACATGTGCTGGACACCCCCATATGTAGAAATGTCATAAACTAGTTTTACGACCACTCCACAACTTTAAGGGAGTCATAGGAATAGACTTAGATAGAATAACATTAAGGATATACATTGCAGTTTGCAATGCATACCCCCAGAACGAACTAGGTAGTGAGTTATAACTAAACATAGATCTTATCATGTCTAGTAGGGTCCGATTTCTCGTTTCTGCACCACAATTTTACTGTGGTGTTCCAGGTGCTGTGAGCTGGGATACTATCCCATGCTCAACTAAGAATTCCTTGAAATCTCTATCAAGGTATTCTACTCCATGATCCGATCTTAGAGTTTTGATTTTCATACCTAACTAGTTCTCAACCTTAGCACGATACTCTTTGAACTTTTTAAAAGTATCTGACTTGTGCTGCATTAGGTAAACATACTCATATCTTGAATAATCGTTAATAAATTTGACGAAGTATTTATAACCACATAAGGCTCTTAAATTCGTCGGTCCGTATATGTTCGAATGTATTAGCTCAAGTGGTTGACTGACTCTTATATCTTTTCCAGTAAAAGGTCTTTTGGTCATTTTTCCTTTTAAATCGAATTCCAAAATTTGTAAAGTTCTGAGCCTTAACTAGTTTAAGGCTCTGTTCTTTATGAACCTATCTATCCGGTCATAGCTGATATGACTAAGTCTAAGATGCCATAAATATGTGTCATCGTGAGAAATCTTTTGTCGTTTTATTTTAGGTTTCTCAACCTTAAATATTTCAGTGTTTTTCAGTGACCAATGCGTTAACGGTCTTAACAAATATAAATTATTTTCTGAGTTTCCCGTACATATAGTTAATCTATTTCTACCAATAATAACTGAATTACTATTAAACGAAACAGAAAAACCATTATCCAAAAGTTTTGATAAAGAAATTGATTGTTTGGTTATGCTTAGATTATGATAACTTAGAGTTATGCATGATTAATTTTGAGAAAAATTGATTTGATTAATTTTTCCCAATTTGTTAGTCATGGCCTAATGTATAGACCTTAGGATCTCATGGTGATTTTTGATTGTTTGGACCATTGGATATGTTTAAATGCATGAGATATATTGATTTGTGATTTAATTGGATTGAAATCAAAATTGGTTATATTATGCATGATTACCGTGAGATGAGAAGCATGGAATGAGGTTGATTTTGCTTCAATTGTGTTGGACATGAATTGAATATGTTAAAGCATGATTAATTAGGTAAATTGGTGTTTTCGAAATATTAATTTAACTAATTAATTATGGCTAATACACTTTAATTACAAATTGTGATATTTTGAATATTGTAATTAAATAAATTAGTCTTTAATTTTGAATTGGCTAATATTGTTGTATTTGGGCTTAATATGCTTGGTTAGGCCAAGTTGGTTTAGGACAATTGGATTGGATCCAAATTGGGCCTAAAACCTTACCATAAAGTCTCTATAGAATAATTGGGCCTAGTGGGCCAAAATTAATTTATGGCAAATGGTGATTCCTTATTGGGCTTTGGTTGCCAAAGTCCATGCCTTAAGAAATTAATTAAAAGCCCATTGGACTTTAATTAAATTGACATTGGATGTTAATTGGGTCTTTGAGACCAAATTAGATTGGATTTAGAATCTAATTCTAAAAGGCACAAATATAAGTGTAATTTTTTAATTTGGAATTAAATTAGAATTAGTATTGAATAAAAATTAATTTGGATTTAATATTGTAGTTCGATATAATTCAAGAATACAAACTTTGATTACTTATTCTTAAACGAGTTGGACTCGCGCAAATCAAATCGTTGTTTTGACATTGGATGATCATTAATTCAAAGATTAATTAATTGGATTAGATTGATTGAATAACATGCTTTGTGTGAATACATGGATGTATTGTATGAATAATGTATATCGGATGGATATTAGATGGGTAAGGGCAATTTTGGAAATTGTTGTAATAAATTTAGAATTTATTAAATTGGACCTGCGTGTCCAGCCTTATATCTCTTGACTCTTTGTAGTTCTCTTCTCACCAAGTCCCCTCAATGTAAATGAGGTTTCTTTATTGTATTATGTAATTGGGTAGAAGTAAGTATAGTGCTAGCCAGGGAGAGGAAATGAAGAGATTTGTTCTATGAATAATTTGTTGAATATCCATCCGCATATCATTATTATTTATTTCGCGCCTTATTATGGTTTTAGAATGCATGCTTAATGGTGTATGATGAGACCTAATCAAAGATATTAAATTGGTTGCCAATTTTCGCGAAAAACCCTCAAATAAATATTAAGCGATTTCCTTCCATTGAGTGGTTCTCTCTCAAGATCCAAGATTGGCATTGGTTTGTTGCCCAAAGTCAAGATCAATGTCCATCGCGGATGTGTTTGAACCACGAAAGCTTTGTTCCATATCGCATGTCTTGGGCAAGTTGTGACTTGTTGGCCAAAGTCAAGGTCACTTCTTGTTCATTGACATGGATTATGAAACTTTCCCACTGTCAATGGGTCCCGCTTAACTGGAATCATTAAGCTTATTGAGCCAAAGCCAATGCTTAGTTGATTCAGAGGAAAAGGTTAGGAAAATATATTGGATATATTGGCATATATATTGTATATATGTTTCAAACTTGGAGGTCCACCTACCAGATCTAGGAATTGGATGAGATCAAATTGTTCTTAGAGATCTACCTAGTTAAATATCATATAGCTTGTTGGTCAAAGTCAAGGTTGTGTGTTATTTAACGGGGTCCTAGCCCACTAGGAAACTAGGTTTCCTGAGTACTCAATAGAGGGTTAGAGGCTCGCCGAAAAATAGTGGGAGGCCAGTATTGAATTTGCAATTTCGTTTAAATACTTGCCAAATACGCGCTTTCAAATTATTTTGTCATTTTATATATTTGTTAGTTGGACTAATATTTTATTATTTTTATTGTAACAGTTGGACTGTACTAAAAAATCGTTAATTGAATAGTTAGACTATTGTAATTAAGATGGCCGGAAAGATGAACGTTAGAGACATTATCATGGGCGAAAATATATTTAATGGTGCGAACTTTCTTGACTGGGATATGAAACTCAGGATTGTCCTAGGGGCTGAGAAGATGCTCTATACGATAGAGAGACCTCTCGGGCCTAAGCCCAAAATTAAGCAGCCGCTTGAGCTTGAGCTTTGGAAGACTAACAGTGATGACAACTCAACTGCTCAATCTGTCATGCTCGCTACAATGACCCCTCAATTTCGTCACCAGAACAAGGGATTGGATCTCTATATTATTATGGTAAAATTGAAGGACCTTCACCGATCTAACCTTAGATCGTAAAGGTATGAATTGCAGAAAAAGCTCTTTCGCTCTCGAATGTCAGAGGGTACATCTTTCGAGTACCATGTGTCGCAGATGATTACTGACATCGAACAGCTGGGTCAGCTAGGCATAAAGTTTGAGGCAGAGACTTCTATAGATTTGATCTTACAGTCTCTTCTTGATAGCTGGAGCGAGTTCATCATAAACTAAAATATGATGAACCAAGATCATACTCTTGAAGAGTTGATGGCAATGCTGCGTGAAACAGAAAAAGAGCTTTTAAAGGGCAAAAAGTATGAGGTGCATTTCGCTTCGACATCTCAGTCTGCCAAGGCTTGGCCAAAGGCTACTGGAGGCGTGAAGAAGAAGAAGAAGAAGAGAAAGGGCAAGGCCAAATCATCAAAGTCTTCTGGGATGGCAAAAGACAAATCCATAGATATCTGCCTACAGTGTGGAAAATGGGTTCACTGGAAGCGTGACTGCTGTGAGTACAAGGCGCACATGAAGGAAATCAAAGCGGGCAAGGCACCCGCTTCAGGTATGTTTGTTATTGAAATAAACATGTCTACTTCTAGTTTAAAAAATTGGATTTTTGATTCTGGTTGTGGTACTCATATATGTACTGATGTCCATGATCTGCAGATAAGCAGGAGACTGGCTTCATGAGAGATTGACCTCCGAGTTAGAAATGGGACTAGAGTCACCATTTTGGCTGTTGGGACTTATATTTTGGAACTGCCCTCGGGGCATGTACATAATTTATCAGACTGCTACTATGTACCTAGTTTGACTAGGAATATTATTTTTGTATCTTGCTTAGCCTAATGTGGGTATACTTTTGTATTCAGAAACACATGGTGTTTTATTTATAAAAATGATATTGAGATATGTAGTGCTGATGTTAATAATGGTCTTTATATTTTGAATATAAATCAATCGCAAACATATAAGGCTTAAATTAAGTAACAAAGATGAAACTTATATGTGGCATTGTCGTATGGGACACATTAACAAGACTCACATATCCACACTTTCAAAGAGTGGGTACTTGGACGGATTTGATCCAAATTCATGACGTCTGCGAATCTTGTTTATTAGTCTAAATGCCTAAAACACCTTTTAGCGGTAAAGGTGCACGTGCCACCGAACTGTTAGCCGTCGTTCATAGTGATGTATGTGACCGGCGTAAACACACACGTATAACGCAAGCGCACGTATCGTTCAAGTAGTATAAAAATATCGATCCCACGAGGACTTAATTCCTACTGTTGTTATTAATTGTTGAATCTATTTATTTACAAATATCTAATTAAATGGAGAAGAGAATGATTGTTTGATTGGTTGAAAGTGGTTTTACAAAATAAATAAATAAATAAAAGACAAAAGAAAATACTAAGGAAAATAACAAAAGACACAAAGATCTAGGGTCGTGAATCCTTCTAATATCTTTTAATAGATGAAGTGGTTATTTTATGTTTGTGTAATAAATTAGTTTACTAACCTGGAACACTAAATTATGCAAAAGCCTCTGTCGATGGTCAGACGCAAATACCCAGTTTAACCCAATTGAACCATATGTCTATGTCAACCAAATTATCTGGATTCATTAAGGTTAAGTTCCAATTATGGCTACCCCCGCCCGACAGGTATATTCCTATCCTGTAAGGAAATCTATTAAAGGGTTATCTATCCTCAAGGAAGATCGTGGGCTATTAAATCTAAGGCTGAAACCTAAAATCTCTATGTCTAGTTCATTTTAGATTTACCACATCAATCTTATTGGTGATCAGACAACAAGAAGCATTAAGCTTAAGATTTAATAAGTAAACCTTTAAATTACCCAAACTATAAAATAACCCCTTATAAACCGGTGATATTAGAATTCATCACAACCCCAGATAACTAACACATAACTAGGGCTAGTAACAACTTAAAAGTAAAAGACATAAAGTAAAATACTGAAAATTAAATACTGAAAAGTAAATGCTGAAAGTAAATGCTGAAATTAAATACTGAAAATTAAATGCTGAAAGTAAATTACTGAAAGTAAATTGCTGAAAGTAAATTGCTGAAAAGTAAATTGCTGAAAGTAAATTACTAAAAAGTAAAAACTGAAAATTAAAGAAAGAAAAGTACTGTGCGTAAAAGTAAATTGCGGAAAGTAAAAACTGAAAAGTAAAGAAAAGAAAGTGCGAAAACGAAAATTAATTACTGAAAGCTGTAAATAAACAAACAAGATACAATCTTCTTAGTATTCTTAAGGAATTCCTTAGAAGAAAGTATCCCTTTTACAAATGAAATGGCTTGGTATTTATAGGCAAAATTTTGCCACCATCAAATCATCCACCAAATAAATTATTAATTACTCCACTAATTGCTTATCTAATTGCTCCACCAAATCCATTATTGCTCCACTAATTTCTTATCTTGTTTGGTGGTGATTTGATAATTTTTATTAATTATTTATTAATTAATATTTTGCTTTGAAAATGATTGATAATGACTTTTAATAATTACACTCCACACACTTCTGGATGGTTCATCAATTTCGGTCATGAAATCATCAGAATTTGAAAATATTTTCTCTTTAAAAGTTGTAGATCTTTAAGTCTTCTTTAATCTGGAACTTGAATCAGCTCAATCCGATATCTGAGTAAAAAGTTATACCCAAAATACGACAGATGCACAAAACTGGAATTTCCAAAACTGCACTTCGTCAAAAACGCCCTTTCAAGTTTCCAATCTCCAAAATTAATATAACAAGTCCAATAATTGCCCTTATTTGATCCACATTTCATCCTAAATGATTTCATTAAGTCCCAATATTATTTTATCTGCAAAATAAAATAAAACATATCAAAACGTTCATCAAACCCGAGAAACTAAACAAAATATTAAGTAAAAGGGGCGGTAAATATTGATATATTTTCCGCTCATCACACCCCCAAACCTAACATTTTGCTAGTCCTCGAGCAAAACAACAAAATAAAATTAAAATTAAACTAAGCCATTTTCGTAGGGATCACGGTTGCATTTAGCGTATGCAACAAGCCTTTAAACCCTTAGGTGTCCCTAGTGGACGAGTTGTAGTCTCGTGAGGGTTTACAGCAATGATACCCACAAACATTTTACAAAAGTAAAAAGGTATTAAAACTAATACACACAAAAGCAAAAAGACAAGCGAAAAGAGAATAAAGAAAGTTAGTGACTAATCAGGTGAAAATTCTACTCCAAGTTACTAGTTGTTTTGTTTCTTTCTAAATTACCGAATAAGTAAATTCTCCGATTATTTTTACCATTCTTCATATACACAGCCAACAAAATATTAATCAACTCATTTTTGCCCACAACAGTCATAAGTGCAGTTGATAAGAGAGTAATATTTTTGTCCTAAAGTTCTATCAGATTTCACACCTTTTTTTATAGCAATGGAATAATTTTTCAGATTTTCAGATTTTTTTTTCTTTGATTTTTCTCTATTTTTTATTTATATACAATATCTTCCATCTATGTAACGAGTGTTGGGTCGGTGGCTCCCAAACCAGTTGGCTTTAGGGCACCAGGTGTTAAGACACCCCTACGGACTTAATTACTCAGACTTCAGATATATATATTTTTGCAGCATCTTTGATCCATGTAGCGAGTTTTGGGCCAATGACTCCCAAACCAGTTGGTTTTAGGGCACTAGGTGTTAAAACACCCTTACAGACTTAGTAACCCGATCTCAGACGTTTTTTTTTTTTTTTTTTTTTTTACTCCACTGCTTTTGAGATGTTTCCTCCAATTAAACTAGAGCACTGAATATTACAAACTTTTCAATTTAGCTCATGTCTGTATGTTACTATATATGTTGATAATATCTATCAATTGAGCATATGAAGATTCCTTTTAGTCCGTTTTAAGGAGCATTTACAAATAAATAATTCAAAATAAAATAAACAAAAATTAATTTGTTTCGAAAATAGGCTTGAGATACGTCTCAGGAATGGAAACTCCTTACTCAGCTATCTCTTACCCATTTCACCTTTTTTAGTCAAAATAAAAACACAAAAACACAAAATATTTTTGTAATTTTTGAAAATTTTTCAAATTTTTTTTTTGTATTTTTCGAAAAATTTTGAACTAAAAATAAAAACAAAAATACAAACTAAAAACAAGGTACTGATCAACTAATTTCCTCCCCCAAACCTAAATGAGACATTGTCCCCAATGTCTTAAACAGTAAAAGGAGAGTTAAGAAGGTCGTACCTGGTTAGCTGAACTACCGATTAAGATCTATGTCCAGCTTACGCTTCTTACCACGATCGTTGTCTGTCCAGTCCAACTTGGAGAGAATGGGGTCCAGTTTTGGTTCAAAGGCTATGATTTGGTCAATTACTTCTTCAGCCTTTGTCGCAGTCTAGAAGATATCATGCACTGATTTGGTGACGAACTCATGTCTTTTGGCTTCTGCAAGAAATACAAACAAAAATCGAAGAAATGCTCAATGTTAAGTAACCCAATGGGCTTTCGATGAATATTTAAGTGTGCCCATGATGCTACAGTAAACATTTCCTCAAACGTCCCAAGTCCTCCTGGTAACGCAATAAACGCATCTGCCGTATTGATCATTTCATGAATTTGTTCGGGCATTCTAGATACGATGCGTTCATCTCCATTTGTTTGTCCGATTAAGTGTTCGTCCGCCAAAGGTTTTGGAATGATTCCCAAAACATGACCGCCACCATCCTGAACAGCTTTTGAAATACTTCCCATCAATCCAATTGCCCACCGCCATATACCAGGTGCATATTTCGCTCCGCTATGACTCGCCCCAATTCCTTCGCAGCCTCGATGAATTCTGGTTTATTACCAGAATTGGATCCACAGAAAACACAAATTCACTTGATTCGCGGCTGTGAAGTTGCTTCCATTTTCTCTCTCTTATTTAGATGTGTATCTCTGAATGGATTGAAGAGAAAATGCATAGCTGAATTTATAGACCTGGAAATGGGTGAGTAATAATTGCACTAGTATCTGCCAAATGACAATTATTAGATGAACGTTAAAATAAATCGTGAAAAGTCAAAAAGTATAAATCTTGTCGGCGAAAATAAAGATAAAAACAAAAGAATAGCAAATCAAAGCAATAATTAAGGCAACGGAATTATGTACGCAATACGCCACTAGTTTGGTATATAATTCATCAGGATGCGTCTCAAGAATCCATTCCTTACTCAGCCACCACTAATGATTAGCTCTCATCTTTGTGATTGCCAAACACCATTCCTTCTATCTTAAAATGCTTCGTTCGTGCTTTCCCTGAAAAACTAACACACAAAATTAAAAACTCTACAACATGTATACACAAAATATAAAAATTACAAAAAATTGCATGGGTTGCCTCCCTGCTAGCGCTAAATTTTTCGTCTTCAGCCAGACGTGACTGAAATTCATCTGTTAAGGAGGTTTCAATGTCGTTTTAGATGTCCGATCAAAAACAATCCCGTGAGCGTTGCTTTTGAAGGGTCTCTTCCAACGGTAAGGTGGCAAAAATAGTTTTGTCCCATTCAGTGCTCGTGCTACCTTTTTGCTCCTTGTTGTTCCAGTGGTTCCTGCAAAGAAAGAAAGAAAATCAGGAGGTCTTATATAGTGCTTGACTTGGAATGGAAGTTCCATTCTGTCAAGCTTCTGGGTGATATCTTTGATTTCTACTCCCCAAAACAGCGATGTTTCTTCCTGAATGCTCTGGATCTTTATTAAGGTCAGACATTTGCTCCTCCATTTGCTCTGCTTCTTTCTCCACATTTTCTTCACAGATGAATTGTAAAATTTTTGTATTCAGCTCTTCATCTGTCATCTTTGAAATACATGCTCCATAAGTATCTGCCTGAGGATATAAAGAAATGTTAGATTTTAGGTCTTCATCCTCTGATCTGGGTGAAATGATTGGCTCAGGTAGATCTTCTTCAAACATTTATGCAAAGCATTCTCCAAGATCTTCATTTTGAGGATTGAAAGTTTGATCCTCCGTTGTTGGTGCAGTTGGTACAAATAGATCAGCTTCATCCTCGTCAGAGTCAGAATAATAAAAATCAAATCGAGACTTTACCGGTTCGGGTTCCTGAACTGATACCTCTGGTTGTTGATACTGCTCAGCCTCCTCCTCTGTTGAAGTGTCATTGTGAAATGATTGGTACTCGAAGGCTTCATCAGTGTCATCTGAAACTGGTTCTTGAGGTATGTAGTCCTGGTTTTCTGTGAATTGTCTCATTTGATCTGTCATCCTCTGAATGAATTCTGATTGTCTCTGAATACTTTCCAATTGTTTCTGGCTTGTTTCAAGCATTTCATCCAACTTTTGTTTCTCGAACATATCTTTGAGCATGTTTAACAACTGATCTTCCTCTGATGGTTCTATTTGTTGATGAAAATCGCATATGGATGGTGGATAAGATGGAAAATGTGATGGTTTTTCATACTTTGAATGATTCTGAAAATTCTGCCACTCTGAACGGTATATACATTGATCGCTCGGGTGGTTACTATCACATATTACACATCTTCCCATTTCGTTCTGTTGAGTAAATGTAGAATTGCTTGGTTCTGGCATCCAGTGATAATTGTTGGGCTGGACAACAGGCCTCAGAAAACCGGACTGTTGCTCCCAGATGTGGGGTGTATCTTCTTGTAAAGCTCGTAATCTTTCAATCTCCCAGTAGTGTTCCATTTTTAAATCACCTGAAAATACAATAAAGAAATAAAAATTACAGATAAAGATAAAGAAAATTAGATACAAGTAAATTAGATAGTTTAACAACTCAAGAAATATAAGTCCCCGGCAACGGCGCCAAAAACTTGACCGGCGTAAACACACACGTATAACGCAAGCGCACGTATCGTTCAAGTAGTATAAAAATATCGATCCCACGAGGACTTAATTCCTACTGTTGTTATTAATTGTTGAATCTATTTATTTACAAATCTCTAATTAAATGGAGAAGAGAATGATGTTTGATTGGTTGAAAGTGGTTTTACAAAATAAATAAATAAATAAAAGACAAAAGAAAATACTAATGAAAATAACAAAAGACACAAAGATCTAGGGTCGTGAATCCTTCTAATATCTTTTAATAGATGAATTGGTTATTTTATGTTTGTGTGTAATAATTAGTTTACTAACCTGGAACACTAAATTATGCAAAAGCCTCTGTCGATGGTCAGACGCAAATACCCAGTTTAACCCAATTGAACCATATGTCTATGTCAACCAAATTATCTGGATTCATTAAGGTTAAGTTCCAATTATGGCTACCCGCCCGCCCAGGACAGGTATATCCCTATCCTGTAAGGAAATCTATTAAAGGGTTATCTATCCTCAAGGAAGATCGTGGGCTATTAAATCTAAGGCTGAAACCTAAAATCTCTATGTCTAGTTCATTTTAGATTTACCACATCAATCTTATTGGTGATCAGACAACAAGAAGCATTAAGCTTAAGATTTAATAAGTAAACCTTTAAATTACCCAAACTATAAAATAACCCCTTATAAACCGGTGATATTAGAATTCATCACAACCCCAGATAACTAACACATAACTAGGGCTAGTAACAACTTAAAAGTAAAAGACATAAAGTAAAATACTGAAAATTAAATACTGAAAAGTAAATGCTGAAAGTAAATGCTGAAATTAAATACTGAAAATTAAATGCTGAAAGTAAATTACTGAAAAGTAAATTGCTGAAAGTAAATTGCTGAAAGTAAATTGCTGAAAGTAAATTACTAAAAAGTAAAAACTGAAAATTAAAGAAAGAAAAGTACTGTGCGTAAAAGTAAATGCGGAAAGTAAAAACTGAAAAGTAAAGAAAAGAAAGTGCGAAAACGAAAATTAATTACTGAAAGCTGTAAATAAACAAACAAGATACAATCTTCTTAGTATTCTTAAGGAATTCCTTAGAAGAAAGTATCCCTTTTACAAATGAAATGGCTTGGTATTTATAGGCAAAATTTTGCCACCATCAAATCATCCACCAAATAAATTATTAATTACTCCACTAATTGCTTATCTAATTGCTCCACCAAATCCATTATTGCTCCACTAATTTCTTATCTTGTTTGGTGGTGATTTGATAATTTTTATTAATTATTATTAATTAATATTTTGCTTGAAAATGATTGATAATGACTTTTAATAATTACACTCCACACACTTCTGGATGGTTCATCAATTTCGGTCATGAAATCATCAGAATTTGAAAATATTTTCTCTTTAAAAGTTGTAGATCTTTAAGTCTTCTTTAATCGGGAACTTGAATCAGCTCAATCCGATATCTGAGTAAAAGTTATACCCACAATACGACAGATGCACAAACTGGAATTTCCAAAACTGCACTTCGTCAAAAACGCCCTTTCAAGTTTCCAATCTCCAAAATTATAAAACAAAGTCCAATAATTGCCCTTATTTGATCCACATTTCATCCTAAATGATTTCATTAAGTCCCAATATTATTTTATCTGCAAAATAAAATAAAACATATCAAAACGTTCATCAAACCCGAGAAACTAAACAAAATATTAAGTAAAAGGGGCGGTAAATATTGATATATTTTCCGCTCATCAGTATGCGGGCCCATGTCTAGCAAGGCTAGAGGTGGATATGAATACACGTAATCTTTACGGATGATGCATCGCATTATGGTTATGTGTATCTTATGAGACACAAGTCAGAAACTTTTGAGAAATTCAAAGAGTTTCGACAAGAAGTAGAAAATAGACCGGCAAAAGTATAAAACATTACGGTTGGACCGTGGTGGAGAATACTTAAGCAATGAGTTTCTCGATCACTTGAAAGAATATGGTATTCTTTCACAGTGGACTCCTCCCGGAACACCTCAATTAAACGGTGTGTCCAAACGGAGAAACCGAACTTTGTTTGACATGGTAAGGTATATGATGAGTCGTAAAGTGCTACCAATTTCCTTCTGGGGATATGCATTGAACAGTGCAATAATTATTTTGAATAAGGTTCCGTCAAAGTCTGTTCAACAGACTCCATATGAAATATGGACAGGAAAGAAACCGGGTTTCTCATTCCTGAAGTTTGGGGTTGCTTGGCATACGTTAAACGTTTGGATTACCAAACTAGAACCCAAATCGGATAAGTGCCTATTTGTAGGTTATCCTAGAGAAACCAAAGGAGATTACTTTTACCACCTACAAGAGAACAAGGTATTTGTTGCTCTACATGCGGTTTTCCTCAGAAAGAAATTCCTATATGCAGTGGTAAGTGGGAGGAAAGTAGAACTCGATGAAAGTCGGAGTGATACTGTTCCTGGCACTGATTCCTTAACGGAACACGACCAGTTCATCAGGGATGAGACTGTACCACAATCTTCTAATACACAATAACCGCGTAGGTCTGAGAGAGTCAGAAAAAAACATGAGAGGTATGGGTTTCTAATCTCACCTCACGTAGATATTAATCTTATTGAGGATAACGAGCCGGCTACGTATGAGGAAGCGATACAAGATATCGACTCTGCTTTATGGCAAGAAGCCATGAAGTCTGAAATGGATGCCATGTATACAACCAAGTTTGGACACTGGTTGATGCACCAGAAGGCGTAAAGCCTATTGGTTGCAAATGGGTCTTCAAGAAGAAGGTCGACATGGATGGCAACATACAAACGTACAAAGCTAGGCTTGTAGCGAAAGGGTATCGCCAATGACATGGTGTCGATTACGACGAAACTTTTTCACATGTTGCTATGATTAAATCTATTCGGATAATTCTTACTATTGGTGGATATTTCAATTATGAAATATGGCAGATAGACGTCAAAACCACTTTCATTAACAGAAAACTTTTGGAGGATGTTCATATGCAACAGCCTGACGGTTTTATCGTACAAAAACATGCAAACAAGGTTTCCAAGTTAAATCGATTCATTTTTTGATTGAAGCAAGCATCACGTTCTTGGAACCAATGTTTTAATGAGATCATAAAAGAATAAGATTTCGTTTAAAATGAGGATGATCCTTGTGTATATAAGAAGGTTAGTGGGAGCACACTGACATTCATTGTCCTTTACATAGATGATGTATTGCTTATTGGCAATGACATTCCCATGCTACATTTGGTGAAAGGTTGGCTTTCATTAAAATTCTCCATGAAAATCTGGGAGAAGTAGCCTTTATTCTGGGGATAAAGATCTTTTGGGATAGATCTAGAAAGCTGCTTGGACTCTCCCAGAGCACGTACATTAACAAAGTGTTGAAAAGATTCAACTTGGATCAGTCTAAGAGGGGACTGATGCCAGTGTCACATGGCGTCACTCTATCTAAGGACATATGTCCTAAAACTCAAGATGAGAGAGATAACATGAGTCGGATCCCGTTCACTTCTGCAGTCGGATCGATGATGTATGCCATGATATGTATGCGACATGATGTCTCAAATGGTTTGAGCATGTGTAGTCGCTATCAAGCCGATCCAGGTGATGGTCACTGGGTTGCGGTTAAGAACATCTTTAAGTGTCTTAGACGAACTAAGGATGCTTTATTAATCTATAGAGATGGAGAACTTGAGGTAACTGGGTTTACCGATGCAAGTTTCCAAACTGATAAAGACGAATGTAAGTCGCAATCCGGGTACATATTTTGTTTGAACAACATAGCAGTGAGCTGGAAATCTTCCAAGCAAGAGACTTTTGCCGATTCAACAACAGAAGCAGAATATATCGTTGCAGCTGAGGCAGCAAAAGGGGCAGTTTGGATCCGTAAATTCCTAATTGGATTATGAGTAATTCTGTTAGCAGCTGAGCCTGTTCCTTTGTATTGTGACAATAATGGGGCTATAGGGCAGGTTAAGGAACCGCTGTCTCATCAACGATCCAAGAATGTACTTCGACGTTACCATCTGATTCGTGAGATAATACATCGTGGTGATGCGAAAATCGAGAAGGTCGCATCAGATGACAACATTGCAGATCCGCTGACAAATGCTATTCCTTAGTAAAAGTTTGAGCGACATGTACATAGTTCAGGTGTTAGATACTTGAGTGATTGGTTATAGGCCAAGTTGGAGATTGTTGGACAATTGTGACCCATAGCATCACTATTTGTAAAAGACATTGTGGTTTTTGTATAAATTAACTATGTGACAAAGGAAATTATAATTTTATCATTTTGTAATTAGATTACTTAAATACATAAATGATAAAAGTCCTTATGATTAGTTCCAGATTAATAAGATATGAGACAATATCGATCCACTAAAGGTTTAATCATTAAATATCCCTAGTATAGGCACTGCATTTTATATAAGTCCCTATGATGAGTCTCATTTGGAGACACTACCTTTTAAGTCACGGAAGCCGTGGGAAACGGACCTCGGAAGGGGAAATTCAGAACGAGCATGTCATCAGATTCATTTCACAAGTTCACTGTTTTTCGTTCGTGCTACGTTCGTGACCATGTTCAAACGTCAAACAGATTACGGTCGTTCGTATAACGTTCGAATCAGCGTTCGAACGGCGTCGGTATTTCTGGTTTTGCTGCTAGCCTCACACCCAAGCCCAATTAGCCCACCAAAGCCCATAAAACACATCCCAATTAATAAAACACATATTTAACGCATGGGGAATTAAATAAAATATTAATTAAATCATATACCAAATTAAATAAAACTTTAAAATCAATCAACCAATTATATTCCTAATCAAGAATATTGTATTCCTAACTTAAACAAATATTATGCCTAAACAACACAAACTAAATATATTGACTTCCTAATTTGAACTAATTTTGTCCCCCATAAATCTTTGGTTTTCCTTGTTTGACACCAAATCATATCCCCATTTAATGCCAAATCCTTTCTTTGTCAAGCAATGAGTAGCCCTACCCATTTGCCTATAAAAAGAACCCAATTCCAACCCTTGAGTCTCCTAGTTCATTCACACAAGAAAGACCCAAGCTCATTGACACAACTGAATTCATACTCACAACCCTAAAAAATCAAACACACAGCCGAGACACATAAACCCTTGACCACGCACGGCCATAGCCTTTTGCCACGTCAACGAACTCACAACTCACAGCCTCTAATCACCACCGAAATCACACTCAAAACAGCCCCTAATCACCACCGAAATCACACTCAAAACAGAACCCAAAAAACCGCATAAACAGCATCCCATATACCCTGAAATTACTGAAAAATACACCCCAAAAATAGTGAGTAAATACAGCAGTAAAACAGCAGCGAAATGGAGGGAAAACAGCAGCCCGAACAGCGAAGCAGCGAAAGGAAACGTTGAACCAGTGAACCGGAGGAGTTGCGGAGCATCCACCTTTCCGACGACCGTGAACGGTACTTCTGAAAGTCGGCATAAAAGGTTAGACCTGAGGGCACCTTTCTCATTAGTTTATATTCATCTTTTAATTGTTTTATTTGTTTTCTTCGCATGAGAGTCGCTTGTGGATGCATGTTGTGGTCTTTGAATGAATGAAAAATGTGTCGCCTCTTGTGGTATCTAGGATGGAAACCCGGACATAATTTTCATAGCCGATTCCGAATGGACGGTAGTATGATCTGTACTCGGGATACAACTCCACGTACCACTCAAGTAAATGGCGCATATTTAATTTTATGTTGTATTCATGTGTTTATTATTCGTTATTTAATTTCTGTATGTTATTCGTTTGCGTAATGATGTGATCGAGCGCATGGGCTTAGTAAGTTGGATTAAAGGGTCCCCTATTTTGAGTGGTTAAAACCCTTTACCACGATGCTTTGCCGCGCTGGTTGATGTATATTCGGTTGAATGTAAGATGTGTTCAATCGGGTATACGAAGTCCGATATCATTTCTTTTATTTCTTATATGCATTGTGAGATAAAGCGCATGGGCTTAGTAAGTGCGATTAAAGGTCCTCTATTTTGAGAGGTTAAAATCCTTTACCACGATGCTTTGCCGCGTCGGATGATGTATATTCGATTGGATGTGAGATATGTTCAATCAGATACATGATGTCCGATATCATTGTCTTCACCTTTTTACATGTATTGTGTTGTTTGCGCATGGGCTTAGTAAGTGCGATTAAAGGTCCTCTATTTTGAGAGGTTAAAATCCTTTACCACGATGTTTTGCCGCACCTTTTAGCCCGTTATTATTGATTAGGTGTCATCTATTCATCTTTTCACGTATGTGTCATATTGTTTACTACATTTTGGGGGTCACTGTTGTAACCCCGTTCAAACGCATTTCCGAACGCCATACGAACGTGAGCATTCTGTTTCATTTTCGTTCGAATGTGTTTACGAACGCCACTCGAACGCGAACCTTCTGTTTACCATTCGAACGTGTCTACGAATGCTACTCAAATGTGCATGCATTTGTTTCATCAGGTCCGGTCCCGTTCGAACGCGTTATCAAATGCCACACGAACGAGAACCTTCTGTTTACCGTTCGAACGCATTTACGAACGCTACACGAATGCGCACCCACTGAACTGAGTTCTTTTCATCACATCACGACATGTCTATTTTAGCATATAGTGACTTGCGTGCCGCACTCGAATTCGAAATACGAATGCGCTCGCAAAACACGCTCGGGCTCGGGTTCGCTAATTCTAAATTAACGAATTTTACGTTGCGACGTAATTAAACGATTACGCCTAGCAAAATCACTATTCACGTCGCTAACGAATTAATTCTAAATTAATTCGTTCGCCCGAAGTAAAATCTAATTTTAATTCCGCGTCGAAATCTAATTTCGCATAATATATCGAATATATTATTTTATCGATTAATTCCAAATTAATCGTTCTCTCTCTTTAATTAATATTTTATCCCAGATAAAATATCTCCGCAATTAATCCCAGATTAATTTTCTCTCTCTTCTAATTAATCTTCTCTCTTTACTAATTAATCCCAGATTAATCATAGTGCGAGTCATACGTCATCGGTGAATCTTCAGGAAGCGACCCATGAGATCTCCGGATATGTTGGTAGTAAATACGGTCGTCGGACTATCCGAACACGTAAGTACCTCATACTACGTTTATACCGATTTACAAGACAATGTTGGCTTCTAGCAAAGCGCCATGCCTACCCAATTCTCCAGAAATATTCTTACAGGAATATATAGATCTGTATCAAGCGTAGTATACCGTAGTATTGCGTATATCAGCCCAGTATCGGATAGTCACGTGCTAGGGCTGGGGCTGGATAAGTGTCTGCCCCGTCCGAAGCACATGTCGGATGTCTGGTAACTAGTCTCTATAATCGGATATACATGACCTTGTCATAATATCCCGATGGCCGGCCAGCACTTAAGAGCACTAATACCGTATCCTGCGTGACATCATCTCCACTATGACTGGAGTGATACTTCCGTCTTGACATCACACCCAATACACTACGACTCTCTGATAAACCTAGAAGTGGTGTACGCAGAACCGGTTAAAGCCATGTACCACCAAGACCAAAGTCTACCGATTATCGCAAGTATTAGCGATGTAAGTCTCAGGTTAAGACTATACACACCTACCTTGATTTCGGCATCCCATAGACACATAGTCATAATACCAATGGGATTCCGAGGGGTCTATCCAGAGCGAAGTTGTTTCCCGTACCATCGGTGAAACACGACCTCCTATCGCACTTGCATAAGTATCCGATACTTATATATATGAGAACTATGCCGTTGTGCCCTCACAACGCACACAAGTGCAATACTAGCCTATTCCGCATTATGGATGTCCAATCTCGATAATACTCCGGCTAGGGATATTTAATGATTAAACCTTCGGGGACTGATACTGTCTCATATCATTCTCAGTCCAGGAACTAATCATAGGGACCTCTCTTCATTTATATATCTATGGTGATCTAATCACAAATGATGAGAGTGCAATTTCCTTGTCACATAGTTAATTTGCTACAACAACACAATGATCTGTGCAAATAGTGACGCTATGGGTCATTTTGTCCAACAATCTACATTGGGAAATCCATCTGACAGTCAGTCACACACCATAACTCGTTGGCACGTACTGTAAGGTATAAAAAAGGTGCGCTCAATTGGTCGCTCGAACCCTTGAGTGGGGAGAACTAGTTATGCGTAATCATTCGCCAGCGAGAGTCTTTGTCTACACTCTTGCAAACCCACACGTGGACCGGGGTTATATGGCCTATAGCAACTATTTCCTTGTGCTTGTGGACCATCCTCATTTGGATGCAGTTGGGCTTCTTGTCAGAAAAGTGAACTTGTTGGGCCATTTAAACTGGGACGAGTTTGTATCCTATGACAATTAGGCCAAAATCTTCTGAAATGTTGATGGGCCACTCTGTAGAAATTATTTCTGTATGCTTGTGTTTGGGAACATTGTCGTTTGGATCCATTCAGACCTTTTTTCATGAGATATGGGCTTGTTGGGCCATTTAAACTGGGACAGGAACGTATCTTATGATGATTGGGCTAAAAGCGTCTAAAACGCCAATGGGCCATTATATGTTTGTGTTTAGGAACATTATCATTTGGACACGGTTGGACTTATTGCCATGAGATGTGAACTTGTTGGGCCATTTAAACTGGGACGAGTTCACTCCTATGACAGTTAGCCCAAAAGCTTATAAAATGATGATGGGCCGATTTGTGTGAAAATTTTAATGAGTTGATATATTCCTTGTATAGCATGTATCTTATGCATCTCATGCATACATACATCATGTTAACTCTCTTGTGTCAAAAGAGCCATCATAGATATCCGTTGGGTTAGGGAAAAAGGCAGGCTTGTCAAAAGACTTAGCAGCAACCAAGAGTACCGGTAGAAGACCTAACCCAACGGGATAGGAAACTCAATCATGCATGCATGCATACACGTAACATATTTGCATCCTTTTTGCGTTTGTTCTGTTTTGTAAATAAAAGGTTTCAAAAGAGAAAAAGAGAAAGAGTCAAATGCAAGCCAACCAGAAGCAGTAACCGTACAATGTCAGCAGTCTTCAGGAATGAATCACAGGGGTGAGGCCATATCAGTATCAGTTGGGGTGAGGCCCATATCAGTATCAGTTGGGGGCGAGGCCCATATCAGTATCAGTTGGGGCGAGGCCCATATCAGTATCAGTCTGAGGACGAGGCCCATATCAGTATCAGTGGGGGCGAGGCCCATATCAGTATCAGCTTGGGGTGAGGCCCATATTAGTATTAGTCCAGGGGCGAGGCCCATGTCAGTATCATTTATTTGCATATGAGTATATTGAATACTTATATTTGGTAGAATTCGAGTGAGAACTAAATGAGTTGGATCGATCCGATTGATTAAGTAAGTTTTCGGTAAAAGTGGGTTTATCGTGTATGGATATTTTCTCAAGTGTAAAGATAGATATGGTATAGATATGATGATATTATAATGTTC
The DNA here is from genome assembly GCA_019454045.1 of Zanthoxylum bungeanum. Taxonomy (NCBI): domain Eukaryota; kingdom Viridiplantae; phylum Streptophyta; class Magnoliopsida; order Sapindales; family Rutaceae; genus Zanthoxylum; species Zanthoxylum bungeanum. Next base: position 67,452 of record SKCR01019417.1, on the reverse strand, counting down.
AATAAATCCGAATAGGTTTGGATTGTTTGGGACCTTTCTATATCGTTTGCCTAAATAGTTTCAAAAGATTTTCCAAAAATACGTAAACCAAGGATTTAAGTTAATTAGTGGCTTAGTATAGCTTTTAATGATGTTTTAAGATTAATGAAACTGAAAACATTGAAATTGAAGTTAATTTTGTTATCTCGGAAAGATCCAGAATTTTTTCAAAATTAAGTCGATGATTCTCTAAAGTCACGGTTCTGACGGCGTTTCACCATTTGTTTTGAAAAATTTTACTAGGACTTGGAGTGCTTGTGAAGCCAGGAAGGTAACTCATGCGTTGAGATTTTGAATTGGTGAATTCGTATTTTAAATAGATATATACATATATAGATGATTGACCTGTTAGGAAAAAAAATGATAGTTAAGTGGTAGTTTTGAGTATGAAGTACGAGATTATGTATGGTTAAGATAATCAACCACCACAAGTATGGATTTTTGTAATGCTATGATATGAAGTGAAATATTGACGACGTTGATGCCTATTGATGTATGTGTTGGACAATAATGACCCATAGCGTCATTATTTGTACAGAACATGGTGTTGTTGTACAAATTAACTATGTGACAAATGAGATTGCTCTCTATCTTTTGTGATTAGATCACCAAGATATATAAATGATAGGAGGTCCCTATGATTAGTTCCTGGATTGAGAATGATATGAGACAGTATCAATCCACGAATGATTAATCATTAAATATCCCTAGTCAGAGTATTATCGAGATTGGACATCGATAAATACGTAAAAGACTAGTATTACACTTGTGCGCGTTGTGAGGGCACAATGGCATAGTTCTCATATATTTGGGTATAGGATACTCATGCAAGTGTAATAGGAGGTTGTGTTTTACCGATGGTACGGGAAACAGCTTCACTCTGGATAGACCCCATCGGAATTCTATTGGTAGTATGACTATGTGTCTATGGAAGTCCGAACTCAGGGTAGGTGTATTTGGTCTTAACCTGAGACTTGTACCGCTAATACTTACGACAATCAATATGCTTTGGTTTTGGTCGTCCAGCGCTTTAACCGGTTTCTGTGTACGCCTCTTCTAGGTATATCGAGAATCGTAATGTGTTGGGTGTGATGTCAAGACGGAAGTATCACTCCAGTCATAGTGGAGATGATGGTCACGTAGGATACGGGACTGGTTCTCTTAAATGCTGCAGCTATCGGGATATTATGACAAGGTCATGTATATCTGATTATAGAGACTAGTTACCAGACATCCGACATGTGCTTCGTACGAGGCAGACACAATTCCAGCCCCAGGCCTAACACATGATCATCCGATACTGGATCGACATACGCAATACTACGTATACTACGCCTGATATAGATCCTTTATTGCTGTAAGGATATTTCTTGAGAATTCGGTAGGCATGGCGCTTTGCTAGAAGCCAACCTTGTCTTGTAAATCGGTATAAACATAGTACTAGGTACTTACGTGTTCGGATAGTCCGATGACCGAATTTACTGCCAACATATCCGGGGATCTCATGGGTCACTTCCCGAAGATTCACCGATGACTTGTGACTCGCACTTTTAATTAATCTGGGATTAATTTAATGAGAGAGAAAATTTATCTGAGATTAATTACGGAGATATTTTATCTGGGATAAAATATCATTAAGAGAGAGAAAACGATTAATTTAGAATTTATTAATTGGACCTGCGTGTCCAACCTTATTACCTCCTTATTCTTTGTATTCTCTTCTCACCTTTTCCCCTCAATGTAAATGAGGTTTCTTTATAAGTGTAGTGTAACAGGTAGAAGTAAATACATGTGCTAGCGGGAGAGAGAAAGGGAGAGATTTGATCTAGGATCAATGTGTAAAGTATTCATCCGCATATCATTATTATTTTATTATACGCGCTTTATTATGTGTTTAGAATGCATGTTTAAGGGTGTATGCTGATGAGACCTTCACAAAGATAATAAATTGGTTGCCAAATTGTACTCGAAAAACCCTCGCAAAATATTAAGCGTTTTTCCTTCCATTGAGTGATTCTTACTCAAGATCCGAGACTGGCATTGGCTTGTTGGCCAAAGTCAATGCCTTTGTCCGTCGAGGATGTGTTTGAATCACGAGAGCTTTATTCCATATTGGTGTGTTGTCCAAGTTGTGGTTTGTTGGCCAAAGTCAAGACCACTTCTTGTCCATCGACATTGATTACGAAGCTTTCCATGGTCAATGGGTCGCGCTTAACTGGGATCACTAAGTTTGTTGTGCCAAAGCCAAGGCTTAGTTAATTCAGAGAAAAAAGGTTAGGCAATATATTGGATATATTGGCATATATAAAATATATGTTTCGGACTTGGACGTCCCCCTACTGGATCTAGGAATTGGATTGGATCCAATCGATCTTAGAGATCTACCTAGTTAATTATCATACAATTTGTTGGCCAAAGTCAAGATTGTGTGATATTTAACAGGATCCTAGCCCGCTAGGAAACACAGTTTCCCGAGTACTCGACAGAGGGTTAGAGGCTCGACGAAAAATAGTGGGAGGTAAGAATTGAATTTGCAATATTCGTTTAATTACTTGCCATACGCGCTCAAACAAATATCATTCGTCAAATTATTAAATGTTAGTTGGACTAATATTTAAATTGTTGTTTTAATAAAAATAGTTGGACTATATTCAAACTAATTCAATAAATAGTTGATTTTATAATTGGATTATAGTAATCAATATAACTGAATTAACAAATTAAAAGTATAGTTGATTATATAGTTGGACTATAGTAATCATTATATATAATAGTACCTGAAATCGTTGATTGAATAGTTGGACTATTAAAATCAAGATAAAATTGAAAGATTGACATTTAAAACGTAATCCTGGGGAAAATGTAATTTAAATGACTTAATTTTCAAATTGGGAATAAAGTTTCAGGATAGTCCTGGAAACTAATAAAGTTACTTTATTTGATAAAAATAACATATTAGGCCTAAGCCCGGAGTTAAGCAAATAGTAGAGCATAATCTTTGGAAGATTTATGTGATGATAACTTTAGTGCTTAATCCATTTAGCTTGTCATAGTAGACTCCTTAATTTCTTTGTCAGAACTAAGGGTTAGATCCTTAAAGTATGATATTGAAATTGAAGGATCTTCATAAATCTATACTTAGATTTTAGAAGTACTAAATTGCAATAATAACTCTTGGAGAGTTAATGACTATTCTCAAGGAGATAAAGTCAAAATTTGCAATAGGCAAGTAGCGCTAGTCGCACCTTACTTCGATATTCTAGAAGGCCAAGGCTTGGCCAAAGGCTTATGGGATATGAAAAGGGCAAAGGCAAAATCATTATAATCTTCTGGGAAGATAAATGACATATCCCAAAATGTCTGCCTAAATTGTGGCAAACAGGATCGCGGAAGCGTGACTGCCGTTTGGACAAAGTAGACATGAAGGAATTGAAGACGAGCAAGGCTCTGACTTCAAATATGTTTGTCATCATTATGTTCACTACTAGTAATAAAATTGGATTTTAAATACTTAGTATGGTACATAAAATATATGTATTGATGTTCAAAATCTGTTATGAACATGATACTGACTTCAATTGAGATAAATCTGCGAATTGGAAATGGGACGAAAGTCGCTGTTTTAACCGTAGATACCTAAGTTTAGGAACTACCCTTAGGGTATGTACCTAAATTTGGAAACTGTTATAATGTAACTAGTTTGACTAGGAACATTATCTCTATATCAGTGTATAATCTGTTGCGGATTTACCTTTATATTCTAGAACACTAAAGTGTTTTATTATATAAAGATGATATTGAGATAAACACATTAGATGTAAATAACAGCATTTATATTTTGAATATAAATAAATCTCAAACATATAACATGACAAACAAATAGCTCAAACTGATTTGATCAAAAGAAACTAATTGTGGCATTGATGTCTGGACACAATTAAAAAAGAATCGTATATCCACACTTCCGAAGAGTGGGTACTCTGACTGATTTGATTCCGTTCAAATAAAGTCTACGAATCTAGTTTATTGGGCAAAGTGCCTACATCACATTTACTTGGTAAAATTGCAAATGCCACCTATCTGTTACACATAGTTCATAGTGAAGCAAGTGGGCCCATGTCTAGCTAGGCTAAAGGTGGATATGAATATTTCGTGACCTTTATAGATGTGGCATCGCGTTATGGTTATGTGTTTCTTTTAGAACACAAATCGGAAACTTTTAAGTTTTCAACGCGAAATAGACAAACAGATCGGCTAAAATATTAAATCATCACGGTTAGACCATGGTAAAAATACTTAAGCAATAAGTTTCTAATATACTTGAAAAGTATAGTATTCTTTCAAATGAGGACTCCTCCCGGAACACGTCAGTTTGACGGTGTGTCCGAACTGAGTAACCGAATTTTGTTAGACATGATGAGGTTAATCATGAGTCGCTCTGAGCCTCCATTTCCTTCAACGGATAAGCTTTAAACAGTGCAGAACTTATTTTGAATATGGTTCCATTAAAATCTGTTAGACAGATTTCATATTAGATATGAACGGGAAAGAAACTGGGTTTCTCATTCCTGAATATTTGGGTATGCTAGGCATATGTTTGGATGATACCAAACTAAAACCCAAATTGGATAAGTGCCTAATTGTAGGTTATCCTATGGATACCAAAGTATAGTAACTATACATCTCACCAGAGAACAATTAGATTATTACTCACCATGCGGTTTTTTCTATGAGAAATACCGATATGCAGTGGTAAGTGGGAGGATAGTAAAACTCGATGAAAATCGGAGTAATACTATTCAAGGCACCGATTCCTTAATGGAACACAGATAGTTCATCAAAGATGAAACTATACAATTAATCTTCAAATACACAAGAACCACGTAAGTCAGAGAGAGTCAGAAAAACAACCTGGGGTATGGGTTTCTGATCTCAACTCATAAATATGTCAATCTTATTGAGGTATACCAACTGACTACGTATGAGGAAGTGATACAAGGTATCGACTCCATATTATGGCAAAGTGCCATGACATCCGAAATGGATTCGAGGTATATCAACCAAGTTTGGATACTAGTTGATGTACCGCAAGGCATTGTGCATATTGGTACTTTATAAGTCTTCTAGGAAGACATACATGGATGGCAACACACCAACATATAAAGCTAGGCTTTTAGCGGAAATGTATCGTTATCAACATTGTGTTGATTACGATTCAAACTTTTACCTGTTGCCACGGTAAATCCATTTGGATAATGCTTGCTACTACTGCATGTTTCATTTATGAAATATGACAGCTGAACGGGAAAATCACTTTCCTTAAAAGGAAACCTTTTGGAGGATATTTACAACATCCTGTCGGTTTTCTCATACCAAAACTAGCAAACAAGGTTTGCAGGTTATTCGATCCATGTTTGGATTGAAGCAAGCATAGATTCTTGGAATTATCGTTTTGATGTAATCATAATAGTTTATGATTTAATTCAAAACGTAAATGATTCTTGTGTATATAAGAAGGTTAGTGGGAGCGCACTGATAACCGCTGTCTTATAAAATAATGATAATATATGTCATTTCTTGTAATGATATTCCCATATAACAATCGGTGAAAGCTTGGCTTTCGAGAAAACTCTCCGAGAAACCGTACATTGAAAAATGTACGTGACCTGGTGTCTCATACGCTTTGAGCATATGGATTCACAAACAGACCAATCCTAGTGATGGTCGCTGGATTGATGTTAAGAACATCTGTTAGTATCTTAGAGATCTAAGGATGCTGTCTTAAACTATGGAGATGGAGAACTTGAAGTGACTGGGATCACTACTGCAAGTTTCTTAACCGATTAAACGACTATAAGTCGCAAACGGTACTATACAGTTTGAATAACGGAACAGTGAGCTGGAAATCTTCCAAGCAAGATACTGTTACCAAATAAACAACAAATGCAGGTTATTTCTACATCTGAGGTAGCAATAGAAGCCATTTGGGTTGATAATAAATCCTAATTGGATTAGGAATAGTTCTGTTAGCTGCTGAGCTAGGCTTGAGCACAAGCTAAAGAATTAATGGTCTCATCAACGATCCAGATACATACTTCGATATTCATCTAATTCATTAGGATAATACATCGTGGGGATGTGATGATCGAATAAATCGCATCAGATGATAATCATGCAAATCCGCTGACGAAAACCTTTTCTCAGCAGTTTGAACGAACCGTACATATTTCGGGTGGTAGACACTCGAGTGACTGGCTATAGGCCAAGTGGGAGATTATTGGACAATTATGACCCATAGCGTCATAATTAGTACAAATCATGGTGTTGTTGTACAAATTAACTATGTGACAAAAGAGATTGCTCTCTTATCATTTGTGATTAGATCACCAAGATATATAAATGATAGGCGGTCCCTATGATTAGTTCCTGGATTGAGAATGACATGAGACAGTATCAATCCATGAAGGATTAATCATTAAATATCCCTAGTCAGAGTATTATCGAGATTCGACATCGATAAATACGTAAAACACTAGTATTACACTTGTGCGCGTTGTGAGGGCACAACGACATAGTTCTCATATATTTGGGTATAGGATACTCATGCAAGTGTAATAGGAGGTTTTGTTTTACCGATGGTATGGGAAACAGCTTCGCTCCGGATAGACCCCATCGAAATTCCATTGGTAGTATGACTATGTGTCTATGGAAGTCCGAAATCAGGGTAGGTGTATTTGGTCTTAACCTGAGACTTGCACCGCTAATACATACGACAATCAATATGTTTTGGTTTTGGTCGTCCAGGGCTTTAAGCGGTTTCTGTGTACGCCTCTTCTGGTATATCGAGAATCGTAGTGTGTTGGAAGTGACGTCAAGACAGAAGTATCACTCCAGTCATAGTGGAGATGATGGTCACGTAGGATACATGACTTGTTCTCTTAAATGCTGCAGCTATCGGGATATTATGACAAGGTCATGTATATCCGATTATAGAGACTAGTTACCAGACATCCGACATGTGCTTCGTACGGGGCAGACACAATTCCAGCCCCATGCCTAGCACGTGATCATCCGATACTAGATCGACATACGCAGTACTACGTATACTACGTCTGATATAGATCATTTATTCCTGTAAGGATATTTCTGGAGAATTGGGTAGGCATGGCGCTTTGCTAGAAGCCAACCTTGTCTTGAAAATCGGTATAAACGTAGTACTAGGTACTTATGTGTTTGGATAGTCCGACGACCGAATTAACTGCCAACATATCCGGGGATCTCATTGGTCGCTTCCCGAAGATTCACCGATGACGTATGACTCGCACTTTTAATTAATTTGGGATTAATTTAATGAGGGAGAAAATTAATGTGGGATTAATTACGGAGATATTTTATCTGAGATAAAATATCAGTAAGAGAGAGAAAACGATTAATTTAGAATTAATCGATTAATTAATATATTCGATATATAAACGAAATTGGATTTCGACGCGGAATTAAAATTAAATTTTAATTCGGGCGAACGAATTAATTTAGAATTAATTTGTTAGCGGCGTGAATAGTGATTTCGCTAGGCGTAATCATTTAATTACGTCGCAACGGAAAATTCGTTAATTTGGAATTAGCGAGCCCGAGCCCGAGATTGTTTGCGAGCGCATTCTTATTTCGAATTCGAGTATGGCACGCAAGGCAAATCAAACGTCAAATCATTAGTCACATCAAGTGTCAAATCACATGTCACTTTGATTGATGTGACAATTGATTGATTGATTGATTTGAGTTGATATGAGATGATGGCAAGCATTTATTGCTTGACTTTTGAAAATTGAAAAATGGTATATGTTAATTGATTTTTTGGAAATTAAATAACACTTACACATTTTCATTTCTCTCTCTTGGTTTTACGGTTTTGGGAGCCAAAAACCACAACTCTCTCTTCACCAATTCTTCTCTCTCTCGCCCACTGCTTCTGGTTTTTCTCTTCACTGGTTTCAGTAAAACTGTGAGTTATAGAGAGGCAAATGAGTGATTTTGTTGCAAAATCAAAGTGCTAGCACACTCTAGGAGAAATACCAAGGTGATAGGGCAGTGATTTCGTGGGCTTGGAATACCATCACAAAAGCTTGGAGATTGGAGCATGGAGAAAGCCGAAAATGGAGCCCAAACCAGTGAGTTTGCCGAGCCTCACCAATAAGGATGAAAATTTTTTGTTCTTCGTAGCATCCAATCCGTTCAATGTGAGTATGATTCCGCCATTCTCCTTTGTTGTATTCACTTGTTTCATGCTTGATAATTGATCCTTGGACCTTAGAGAATCCAACAGTTTGTAAGTGTATGAGTATGTAATAGTATGTATATATATATGTAAATGAACAAGTATATGTATAAGTATTGGTACACATATTTGAATATGTATGTGATGATAAGTTATGGATAATTTGAGTATATAAGATCAGATGAAATAAATTACGAATCCTGAATTCCTATTAGCATATGTATATGTACGCAATGTGAATAAGTGGTTATTTTCTCATACATATGATTTATCTGTATGAAGGTTGGGTTGGTTAAGTTTGATAAGAAATGGGTATAAGATAAGTACTTCCTGAACGGACATGTTTAATTGATAAATTTTTGTATCAAATGTTTCTAGATAAAAATTATGAAAATGAATATGTTTGATCGACAAATGAAAATATATGTGGACTAATAAAGTTATGACATTTGAATTTGCAGTAATGTGTATATTCATATGTTTGAAACATATGTATGTATATATGAGTATTTGAATGATGTTTCAGAGTGTTTGTCATATACTTGCCTGTGTATGAAGAATCGTACGATGAGTTTGTGTTACGTGATATGTGCGCATGTGTGTATGTTTAATTGGTTGATAATTTGGTGATGTTGTTGCCGGACTGGTTAAGAATCTATTCGGGCAGGATTCATCTCATACCAATTCTAAAATAGGTAATGAGTCATGTACTGTTGGAAAATCTAATCCATGTCCCAAGATCAAAAGAACAAGCAAAAACATATAAATGAATGAACAATATTGAAGTATGGCGGAATCATACTCACAAAGATCGGAATGCGGATGCGTTGATGATGAAACAAAAATTACTCCTTTGTGCAGTGAGGGTTTCGGCCAAACAGAAAAGAGAAGCTCCAAGCAATTTTTGATCCTTCCAAGCTCTAAGATGAGTTTCCCATAACACCTTGTATGATCCCTTGATGGTGCTAGCCAAAGATGTGTATTTTATGTTCCAAACATGCACAAATTCTTCAAGTTTTTGCAAAAAAACAGAAAAAGTGGAGAGCCAAAACTGCAGTGAAGTTTTCGGCAATGTGAGAGAGAGGAGAGATCTGATTTTTGTTACAAAAATCAATTTATATTTATGCCATAATATTTATTAATTAATAATAAACTTATGACACAAATCATGCAATGGCTTAGAGTGTCAAACACTCAATTTCCATGCAAAACCTTGAGTGCATTGTACACTATCTCCATGCAATGCATCAACAATTAAATAATGCATATAATGACATGTGTCATGTGGGCCCCACACGTTTCCAAATGAAAGTGGGCCCACGTGCACTCACGCGTTCGGGTTCGATATTTCCGAAATACCGAACTTACGTCGCGACGTTAATTAAATCGAATTTAAATAAATAATTGCGCCTAGCGAAATTATTATTTACGTCGCTAACGAATTAATTCTAAATTAACTCGTTTGCCCGAATTAAAATCTAATTTTAATTTCGCGTCGAAATCGAATTTCGATTATTATATCGAATATAATAATTTTACGATTAATTCCAAATTAATCGTTCTCTCTCTTTATATAGTACTTTATCCAAGATAAAGTCTCTCCGTAATTAATCCAAGATTAATCGAGTTTGAATCATACGTCATTGGTGAATCTTCGGGAAGCGACCCAAGAGATCTCTAGATATGTTGGCAGTAAATCCGGTTGTCGAACTATCCGAACACGTACGTACCAAGTACTACGTTTTTACCGATTTACAAGACAAGGTTAGCCTCTAGCAAAACGCCATGTCTACCCAATTCTCTAGAAATATTCTTATTGGAATATAAGATCTATAACAGGCGTAGTATACCGTAGTATAGTGTATATCGAACCAGTATCGGATGATCACATGTAAGGCCTGGGGCTGGAGATGTGTCTGCCCCGTACGATACACATATCGGACATCAAGCAACCAGTCTCTTTGAATCGGATAATCCTGACCTAGTCATATTATCCCGATGGTTGCAACCATTATAGAGTACTAGTTCTGTATCCCTCGCGATCATCATCTCCATATGTCTGAAGTGATACTTCCATCTTGACATCACACCCAATACACTACGATTCTCGATAAACCCAGAAGAGGTGTACACAGAAACCGTTAAAGCCCTGGACCACCAAAACTAAAGTTTACCGATTGTCGTAAGTAAGTACTAGCGATGCAAGTCTCAGGTTAAGATCATATGCACCTACCCTGAAGCGGACTCCCATAGACACGCAGACATACTACCAATGGGACTCCGCGGGGTCTATCCAGAGCGAAGCTGTTTTCCGTACCATCGGTAAAACACAACCTCCTACCGCACTTGCATAAGTATCCAATACTTAAATATATGAGAACTATGCCGTTGTGCCCTCACAACATGCACAAGTGCAGTACTAGTCTATTCCGCATTATCGATGTCCAATCTCGATAATACTACGACTAGGGATATTTAATGATTAAACCTTTATGGATTGATACCGTCTCATATCATCACAATCCGGAACTAATCATAGGGACTTTTACCATTTATATATCAAAGTAAATAAATTACAAAACGGTAAAAGGCAATTTCATTACTACATAGTTAATTTTGTACAATAATACAATATCATTTACAAAATAGTGACGCTATGGGTCATTACTGTCTAACAATCTCCCACTTGGCCTATAGCCAGTCACTCAAGCATCTAATACCTGAACTATGTACATGTCGCTCAAACTTTTCCCGAGGAATAGCCTTCGTCAGCGGATCTGCAATATTATCCTCTGATGCGATCTTTTCGATCTTCACATCGCCACGATGTATGATCTCTCGAATCAGATGGAATCGTCGAAGAACATGTTTGGATCGTTGATGAGACCTTGGTTCCTTAGCCTGTGCTATAGCCCCGCTATTGTCACAATACAATGGAACGGGCTCAGCTGCTAACGGAACTACTCCTAATCCAATTAGAATTTACGGATCCAAACTGCCTCTTTTGCTGCTTCAGCTGCTGCAATGTACTCCGCTTCAGTTGTTGAATCGGCAACAGTATCTTGCTTGGAAGATTTCCAGCTCACTGCTCCGTTATTCAAGCAAAATATGTACCCGGTTTGCGACTTGAAGTCGTCTCTGTCGGTTTGGAAACTTGCATCGGTATACCCAGATACCTCAAGTTCTCCATCTCCATAGATTAAGAAAACATCCTTAGTTCTTTTAAGATACCTAAGGATACTCTTAACCGCCATCCAGTGATCCTGTCCTGGATCGGCCTGATATCGACTGCACATGCTCAAAGCATAGGACACATCAGGTCGTGTACATATCATGGCATACATGATCGATCCGACTGCCGAGGCGAACGGAGTCCGACTCATGTTGTCTCTCTCATCTTGTGTTTTAGGACACATGTCCCTAGATAGATAGACGCCATGTGATGTTGGCAACAGTCCCCTCTTGGACTGATCCATGTTGAATCTCTTCAACACTTTATCAATATATGTACTCTGGGAGAGTCCAAGTAGCCTTCTAGATCTATCCCGGTAGATCTTTATTCCTAGAATAAAAGCTGCTTCTCCCAGATCTTTCATGGAGAATTTCAATGAAAGCCAAGCTTTCACCGACGTTAACATGGGAATGTCATTGCCTATAAGCAATACATCGTCGACATAAAGGACAATAAAAGTCAGTGCACTCCCACTAACCTTCTTATATACACAAGGATCATCTACGTTTTGAATGAAATCATATTCTTTTATGACCTCATCAAAACGTTGGTTCCATGACCTCGATGCTTGCTTCAGTCCATAAATGGACCGATTTAACTTACAAACCTTGTTTGCAAGTCTTGGTGCGATAAAACCGTCAGGTTGTTGCATATAAACATCCTCCAACAGGTTTCCGTTAAGGAAAGCGGTTTTAACGTCCATCTGCCATATTTCGTAATCGTAATATGCAGCTATCGCAAGCATTATCCGAATGGATTTAATCATGGCAACGGGTGAGAAAGTTTCGTCATAATCAACTCCAAGTTGTTGACGATACCCCTTCGCTACGAGCCTAGCTTTGTACGTTTGTACGTTGCCATCCATGTCTGTCTTCTTCTTGAAGACCCATTTGCATCCAATAGGCTTTACGCCTTCTGGTGCATCAACCAGTGTCCAAACTTGGTTGGTATACATGGAATCCATTTCGGCCTTCATGGCTCTTGCCATAAAGTGGATTCGATACCTTGTATCGCTTCCTCATACGTAGCCGGTTCAGTATCCTCAATAAGATTAATATCTACATGAGGTGAGATCAGGAATCCATACCTCTCAGGTATTACCCTGACTCTCTCCGACCTACGTAGTCCTTGTGTAATTGAAGATTGTGGTTCAGTCTCATCCTGGATGGACTGTTCATGTTCCGTTCTCGATTCATTGCCAGGAACAGTATCACTACGACTTTCATCGAGTTCTACTTTCCTCCCACTAAACACTGCATTTAGGAATTCCTTCTCAAGGAAAACCGCATGTAGAGCAACAAATACTTTGTTCTCTTGTGGGTAATAGAAGTAATATCCTTTGGTTTCCCGGATATCCAACAAATAGGCATTTATCTGATTTGGGTTCAAGTTTGGTACCTTCCAAACGTTTGACGTATGCCCAGCAACCCCAAATCTTCAGGAATGAGAAACCTGGTTTCTTTCCTGTCCATATCTCATACGGAGTCTGTTCAACAGACTTTGACGGAACCCTATTCAAAATAAGAATTGCACTTTCTAATGCATGTCCCCAGAAGGATATAGGTAGCTCAGTGCGACTCATCATCGACCTTACCATGTCAAGCAAGGTACGGTTTCTCCGTTCAGACACACCATTTAATTGTGGTGTTCCAGGAGGAGTCCATTGTGAAAGAATACCATATTCTTTCAGGTAATCTTGAAACTCATTACTTAAGTATTCGCCACCACGGTCCGACCGTAATGTTTTAATACTCTTGCCTGTTTGTTTTTCAACTTCGTGTCGAAACTCTTTGAATTTCTCAAAAGTTTCCGACTTGTGCATCATTAGATACACATAACCATAACGCGATGCATCATCCGTAAAGGTTACGAAGTATCGGTATCCACCTCTAGCCTGGCTAGACATGGGCCCACAAACGTCACTATGAACGAGGGCTAACAGTTCAGTGGCTCGTTCACCTTTACCACTAAAAGGTGATTTAGGCATTTTGCCTAATAAACAAGATTCGCAGACGTCATATGAATTTGGATCAAATCCGTCCAAGTACCCACTCTTCGAAAGTGTGGATATGCGAGTCTTGTTGATGTGTCCCAGACGACAATGCCACATATAAGTTTCTTCCTTTGGATTACTCATTTTGAGCCTTTTGTTTGTTATTTTACGTTTTGGAGATGATTTTTTTATTCAAAATATAAAGACCATTATTTGCATCGGCACTGCAAATTTCTGCATCATTTTATATAAATAACACCTGGTGTTTTTAAATACAAAAGTGTACCCATACTGGGTTAACAAAGATACAGAAATAATATTCTTAGTTAAACTAGGAACAAAATAACAGTCATTTAGTTTAAGTACATGCCCCGAGGGCAGTTCCAAAACAAAAGTGCCTACGGCCAAAACAGCAACAGAAGTTCCATTTCCAACTCGTAGATCTACCTCCCCCGAAGCCAGTCTCCTGCTATCATGCAGATCCTGCACATCAGTACAAATATGAGAACCACAGCCAGAATCAAAAATCCAATTTTTATTAAGACTAGAAGTAGTCATATTTATCTCAATAACAAACATACCTGAGGCGGTGCCTTGCCCGCCTGTATGTCCTCCTTATGTCCCTTGTTCATGCGGCAGTCACGCTTCCAGTGACCTTTCTTGCCGCATTTCAGGCAAACATCTTGAGACTTGTCCCTTGGCTTCCCAGAAGCCTTTGTTGACTTGGCCTTGCCTTTGTTTCTATGCTTTTTCTTCTTAACACCCCCAGTTGCCTTGAGCCCAGCTTTCGGCGTTGAGATGTTGATGCAAAGTGCGCCTCGCGCTTGTTGCCTTTCAGAAGCTCTTTCTCTGACTCCTTGAGAATCGACAATAACTCTCCAAGAGTATCATCCGAATTCATCAATTTGTAGTTGATGACAATCTGTTTCCAAGTATCGGGTAGTGACTGTAGAATTACATCTATAGCCAGCTCAGCCTCCAAGACTATACCCATATTAGCCAATTCATCAAGATCGGCTATCATTTGAGTCCCATGGACCTCAACAGAACTACCATCAGTCATACGGGAGCGAAAGATTTTCTTCACCAACTCGTACCTTGCCATCCGCTTATTAGTGCGGTGAAGATCTTGCAATCTTGCCATCATATTATAAGGATCCAAGTCCCTATTCTGGCGGCGAAAGTGTTGAGTCATTGAAGCAAGCATGATCGACTGAGCCGTGTCACAATCATCACTGTGAGTTTTCCATAACTCCAGCTCAAGTGGCTCAGTGGGCTTAGGCCCGAGAGGTCTTTGTATCGTATACAGTATCCTCTCCGCCCCAAGGACTATCCTTAGGTTCATTTCCCAATCAGCGAAGTTTGTCCCCTTAAAGACATTGTCACCCATGATGATGTCTCGGACATTTACCTTGTTTGCCATCTTAACTACGATAGTCCAACTATCTAGTTAACGATATATGGGTACAGTCAAACTGTTACAAGAAAAAATAACATTTTATTAGTCCAACTAATGTTAAATATTGACGAAATAAATTTTGTAAGCGCGTAAAGCTAAGTATCTGAATGAAATTGCAAATTCAATACTAGCCTCCCACTATTTTCTACAAGTCTCTAACCCTCTGTTGAGTACTCGGGAAATCCAATTTCCTAGTGGGCTAGGATCCCGTTAAATAACACACAACCTTGACTTTGGCCAACAAGTTGTATGATATTTAACTAGGTAGATCTCGAAGATCAATTGGATCCCATCCAATTCCTAGATCCGGTAGGTGGACATCCAAGTCCGAAACATATATATCTAATACATATGTCAATGTATCCAATACATTTTCCTAACCATTTCCTCTGAATCAACTAAGCCTTGGCTTTGGCACAACAAACCTAATGATTCCAGTTAAGCGGGACCCATTGACGAGGAAAGTTTCGTAATCAATGTCGATGGACAAGAAGTGATCTTGACTTTGGCCAACAAATCACAACTTGGACAGGACACCGATGTGGAACAAAACTCTCATGATTCAAACACATCCTCAATTGACAAAGGTCTTGACTTTGGCCAACAAACCAATGCCAATTTCGGATCTTGAGAAAGAATCATTCAACGGAAGGAAAATCGCTTAATATTGTTTGAGGGATTTTTCGCGTAATTGGCAACCAATTAATTTATCTTTGTTAGGTCTCATCATCATACACCCTTAAGCATGCTTCTAAAACATCATAAAGCGCGTAAAGTAAAGTAATAGTGATATGCGGATGGATATAAAACAACTTGTTCCTAGAACAAATCACTCCCTTTTCCTCTCCCGCTAGCACTATTCTACTTCTACCCAATTACATAATACAATAAGAGAAACCTCATTTACATTGAGGGGAATTAGGTGAGAAGAGAATACAAAGAGATAAAGAGATAAGGCTGGACACGCAGGTCCAATTTATAAATTCCAAATTTACAATAATTTCTAAAATTACCCTTCCCTTCTAATATCCATCCGATATACACTATTCATACAACACATCCACATTCATTCATTCAAGGCATTATATACAACCAATCAAATCCATTTAATTAGTCTTTAATTAGGTGACAATACAATGTTCAAACAATTGTTTGCATTTGCGCGAGTCCAACTCGTTTTGAGAATAAATACTTATAGTATGAATTCACGAATTATATCGAACTACTCGTTAAATCCAATTTAAGTCGTATTCAATACTAATCCTTTTATTTAATTCTAAATTAAATATTTACACTTTTATTGTGCTTTTATAACTTAGATTCCAAATCTAGTACTATTGGGTCTCAAAGCCCAACTAACATCTAATGTTCGTTTAATTAAAGTCCGATGGGCTTTCTATTGATTTCATTAGGCTTGGGCCTTGGTCAATGTGGGTCAAACCCAATTTCCAAGCCCAATAAGGAATCACCCTCATTTGCCATAAAAATCAATATCAAGCCCATAAGGCCCAATTAAACATAAAAGCCCATTTATTACATTTGGACTTAAATGGTGTGATTTAGGCCCATTTTGGATCCAATCCAAATGGTCCAAATCTACTTGGCCCAACCAAGCCCATTTATGTCCAAATATAATAGTTTAGGCCCAATTCAAATTAAGCCCAATTAACCAAATTTTAAAATTCCAAATTTTATAACTTAATTAATTAAAGTGTATTATCATGATTAATCCTTTAAATCAATATTCCCAAAATATCAAATTAATCCATTAATCATATTTTTATCTTAAATATATGTCCAACATTATTTAATCAAAAAATCAAGTCCCTAATCTTCTTCCATGCATTCGGCCAAGGTGATGAAAAATTACCGATTTCGTTTTCAATCCAATCGAATCACAAATCGTCATTTTATATCGTTTAAAGTCATCCAATATCTTATAAACAACAAATCATCATCTCCATGGTCAGGTGTATTCGGCCAAGCCTCTCCAAAGGGGAAAAATTAATCCAATTTATTTTTCATGAAATTGATAATGTATAACAAATGTAACATACATTAAGCATACTTAATCAATCAAAATCATCAAATCATGCTTCAATCAATTTTTCCCAAATATTACCTAATATATTTGCATGCTCTTTAAGCTCAATGATACCATTGTTGGAAAATCTAATCCATGTCCCAAGATCAAAAGAACAAGCAAACATATAAAATGAATGAACAATATTGAAGTATGGCGGAATCATACTCACAAAGATCGGAATGCGGATGCGTTGATGAAACAAAAATTTCTCCTTTGTGCAGTGAGGGTTTCGGCCAACAGAAAAGAGAAGCTCCAAGCAATTTTGATCCTTCCAAGCTCTAAGATGAGTTTCCCATAACACCTTGTATGATCCCTTGATGGTGCTAGCCAAAGATGTGTATTTTATGTTCCAAACATGCACAAATTCTTCAAGTTTTTGCAACAAAAACAGAAAAGTGGAGAGCCAAAACTGCAGTGAAGTTTTCGGCAATGTGAGAGAGAGGAGAGATCTGATTTTTGTTACAAAAATCAATTTATATTTATGCCATAATATTTATTAATTAATAATAAACTTATGACACAAATCATGCAATGGCTTAGAGTGTCAAACACTCAATTTCCATGCAAAACCCTTGAGTGCATTGTACACTATCTCCATGCAATGCATCAACAATTAAAATAATGCATATAATGACATGTGTCATGTGGGCCCCACACGTTTCCAAATGAAAGTGGGCCCACGTGCACTCACGCGTTCGGGTTCGATATTTCCGAAATACCGAACTTACGTCGCGACGTTAATTAAATCGAATTTAAATAAATAATTGCGCCTAGCGAAATTATTATTTACGTCGCTAACGAATTAATTCTAAATTAACTCGTTTGCCCGAATTAAAATCTAATTTTAATTTCGCGTCGAAATCGAATTTCGATTATTATATCGAATATAATAATTTTACGATTAATTCCAAATTAATCGTTCTCTCTCTTTATATAGTACTTTATCCAAGATAAAGTCTCTCCGTAATTAATCCAAGATTAATCGAGTTTGAATCATACGTCATTGGTGAATCTTCGGGAAGCGACCCAAGAGATCTCTAGATATGTTGGCAGTAAATCCGGTTGTCGAACTATCCGAACACGTACGTACCAAGTACTACGTTTTTACCGATTTACAAGACAAGGTTAGCCTCTAGCAAAACGCCATGTACCCAATTCTCTAGAAATATTCTTATTGGAATATAAGATCTATAACAGGCGTAGTATACCGTAGTATAGTGTATATCGAACCAGTATCGGATGATCACATGTAAGGCCTGGGGCTGGAGATGTGTCTGCCCCGTACGATACACATATCGGACATCAAGCAACCAGTCTCTTTGAATCGGATAATCCTGACCTAGTCATATTATCCCGATGGTTGCAACCATTATAGAGTACTAGTTCTGTATCCCTCGCGATCATCATCTCCATATGTCTGAAGTGATACTTCCATCTTGACATCACACCCAATACACTACGATTCTCGATAAACCCAGAAGAGGTGTACACAGAACCCGTTAAAGCCCTGGACCACCAAAACTAAAGTTTACCGATTGTCGTAAGTACTAGCGATGCAAGTCTCAGGTTAAGATCATATGCACCTACCCTGAAGCGGACTCCCATAGACACGCAGACATACTACCAATGGGACTCCGCGGGGTCTATCCAGAGCGAAGCTGTTTTCCGTACCATCGGTAAAAACACAACCTCCTACCGCACTTGCATAAGTATCCAATACTTAAATATATGAGAACTATGCCGTTGTGCCCTCACAACATGCACAAGTGCAGTACTAGTCTATTCCGCATTATCGATGTCCAATCTCGATAATACTACGACTAGGGATATTTAATGATTAAACCTTTATGGATTGATACCGTCTCATATCATCACAATCCGGAACTAATCATAGGGACTTTTACCATTTATATATCAAAGTAAATAAATTACAAAACGGTAAAAGGCAATTTCATTACTACATAGTTAATTTTGTACAATAATACAATATCATTTACAAAATAGTGACGCTATGGGTCATTACTGTCTAACATGTACATGTAGAGGTTTTTAGGGGGTATTAGCGGGTAACGCAGCGGAACACGAAAAATTCAAAATTTTCTTAGGTAATTAAAATAAACTAATTTGTTCTAATCACTAAATACTCAAAAATTGAGTTTTTACCCAAAATTCAGAATTTCCCTTAATTGACGTGAGACCCCAAAGGTTTTAAATTTTGATCATTTTAGTCTTAATTTATCAAATATAAGTTTAGGTGATTTCCAATCACTACCAAAATGATTTATACATGTCACATAAATCCAAATACAAAATACAACTCACACATAAAATCCCCAATTTTTCCCAAAATATCGAGAGGACTAAAATTATTGATTTTGTTCATTTTGGTCATAGATTGTTAAAACAAGCATACATGATATCCAATCACACCAAAATGATTTGTATATCTTATATACATCATTATACAACACATATATGAAAAGCCCCATTTTGGTTTAGGTTAAAAACCCTAATTTCTGAAATTAATCAAATTACCAAATTAATGAAAATTAATAAAACCAATACTTTAATCTAATCTCTACAAAACCAAACAAGTCTCACCACTTTAGAATAACTGAAGAACAATTTTAGGTCATCAATGAGTGGCCCAACAACTTTAGAATGGCATTAAGATCATCAAATGATCAAAAGAAAGCTTATTACACCATTTACAAGCTTACTTTAAATATATACATGCAAACAAATTTCATTTAAGCTTCCAACACACTTATTACAAACTCAAGAGAGTAGAAAAAAACTTCCAAGCATCACATGTTGTGCTAAGAATCATAGAAATATTTTTCTATTTGGAGGAAAGTAGAAAAACTTACAAATTTGTAGTTTTCTTAACTTTCTTTTAAAGCTTCACTTTTTTCTCTTAGCTATCTTTTTTAATATTTGGAGGCTTAACCTAAAGTGTGAAGCAAATGAAAAATGAAACCTTATATATGTTTAGGGCTTGGCCGAAACTTGCAAGGTAAAAAAATATTTTTTCAATTTTCAAATAAAATAAAGAAATCAAAATCAATTTGATAACCTTTACCTTTAATGTAAAAGTCAACATTTTACACTTAATCATTATCTTTAATAAATATCACTTTATATATTTTGTATTTCAATAACTTTAATTATTTAACACTTAAATAATTAAAATAATACTTAAATATATGTATTATATTTACTGTAAATAATCCAAATATATATTTTAATTTTATATATCAAATATTATAATTTGATAATTAATTAATGTGTATTTAATAAAATCATGTATTAAATACAAATACATATTAATTAGGAAATGACCAAATGCCCATTATGTATGTATCTTTCAGTTAACCATTAAACGATTTATAAATAATCAATATTATTCATACAAGTTACCATAGTGCCTACGAGTATATTTCATTAGTGAGACTCTCTAGGTTCAGGCATATCCGTTACGAAATCCAATTCGTGTCCATAATTTACCCACCCGTAAATTATGATAACCACGGATAAACTCGTTGTACCATATAGGTCGAGGTCATTGCATATGTATAATCCCTTCGTTACAAGTACCCAGATTATTAGAGATATAGATAGAAACGTCAAATCTCTATAGATATAATCACGTCGATGTTTCTATTAGCAATCTCTTCATAACACTTAGAACTCACTTCTACAGTGTACCGCGGGCCCATGGATTTAACATATTTTTAATTCCATATTGAATACATATGCTCTGTATATAGAGCTGACATATTCTATCTTGACAAACACAGGATATCCTGAGGATCGGTCCTCACCCAACGCAAAAACGGAGGTCTCACCTAAATAGGTCGGTGACATGACTGCCATAAAAGTGTGGAAGATATCTCATATATCCACAATGGTATCTCAAGTCAAAGAATCACTATGCTACTCAACCCGAGAGGATTCTTATTGACATTAGTGTAGCATCCATTAAGAATCTTCGGTGCTTCGTTCAATTTTTATCCGATATAAACACCTACATGTCTATACGAGTCTCAAAGACTCATGGTTCATTGAGAATCGACCATTCAAATCTATGATGTGTTAATCATGTCTCCTGCCAGTAGCATCCTACCTCTGGCAGGGTGTTACATCCCTCATCTCCAAATAAGACCACAGCTCCCTATAGGGAATGATGCCCGAACGAACCCGAAGGACGACCCCAGTAGGTGGTGGATGTAGCCAACAAATGGTGGGAGAATAGATACTGCCATCAAACTCTAGTATACGTCCCTCGTATGGGATGCCGATAAGACATGAGTAGTCATTTGAGGTCACGGTCATCTTCCCAACCGGCAGGTGAATGTATGAATTATGTCCATCCACCGCTCCATCATTGCTTGCAGGCCCCACTTTTCGTGCTTCTTGTAATGCACAGAGATACAATGAATAAAGGGAGTGAACCTTGTGATAACAATCCAGGCTCGCGCTGCTGAAGGAAGCTTATCGTATCATCTTCAGACACTAGGGAGGTTAACGCTAGCATTCAAATGCGAAGAATCAATCTATAAAAGGTGGAATCAGATTAGTTAAACATTGAAATAGCAAAACAATGACCTGAAGGGGCATAGAGAGTGGCTGCATAACACATAAGCACAAAAATATATTTTATGTTTACAATAATGTCTAGCCAGACAACTTCGATTATAGATTAGAGCCTCAGGAATGAGGATAAAACAGCAGACAGTTCTGGGATGAAGTGTCAACTTCGGGAATGAGGTCGAAGCATCATATACAACTTTGAGAATGGATTATAGCCTCAGGAATGAGGATAAAACAACATACGGCTCTAAGCATGAGGTATAGACTTCGGGAACAAAGTCTAAACATCACAAAAAACTCTCGAAATAGAGTAGAGCCTCGGGAATGAAGAGAAATAACATACAGCTTCGGGAATAGGGTGCAGAATTCAGGAATGGAGTCGAAGCATCACAAACAACTCAGGGAATGGAGTAGAGCCTCGAGAATCAGGACAATCATTAGACAAATCGAGAATGGAGTAGATTCTCGAGAATGAGGATAAAATAACAGACGACTAAAGGGAATGGTGTGCAAACTTCTGGACATAAGGTCGAATCGTTAAAGAGAACTCCAAGAATGGATTAGTGTATAATGAATGGGTACATGAGATCAAAGAATCTCACAGTCGGGATTGAATCATCTCACAACTGATCGAAGTATCGGAGGACCTGAAGGTCCATCAATGGTCTCATAATCGGGATCAAAGTAACTCACCACCGATTAAAGCATCGAAGTATCTCACCATCAATCAATAAACAAATTACTAGAAGGTCAGGTAAGTCCGGCAATGCTCGACAAACCATGTAAGTAAAAATACATCTATGACTTTAATAGACTCTTCATTGTCACACACTGCATAAGCCAATGAAAGTGGGGTCAATTATTGATGAGTGGTATTTATATCACTTATTCCCACTCATTTGACCTAATATTTTGTATAGTTTCTTGAGTTTTGTGAACGTTTTGATATGTTTTGTGTTATTTTGTAGATAAATAAAGTTTGGAAAGCATTGGAGGCAATTTGGGGCAAAAACGGACAAAAATGCGTCAACATGGATATTTTGATCTTAAGAGCGTCGCGACGTCTAAAATGCGCCGAACAGTGCTAACGTGCGCCGGGTCCACAAATCAGAATCTGAGAAAAAGTTTGACTTTGCTAAAATGCGCCATGCCACGTGTCACCATCACAGCCGATCTGCTAACATGCGCCGTGCCACGTGTCAGCATCCTACGATGTCGACAGTCATCATCGACACATCGTCGCCATGTCACCGCCATGTCATCAGCCACGTCAGCAAGTCAACAAGTCAAAATTGCCACGTGTCGTGCCACATCATCATCAGCCAATCAGGAAGTGACACGTGTCGCATTTCTATGGTGCCGACAGTTTCTTTCCCACGTGTCGCCACGTCGTCGCCACGTCATCGCCATGTCAGCATCAATAATTGAGTATCTAATCCTTATCTGACACGTGGCGGATAAGAATCTCTGCGACCAATCAGAAGCCGCCACGTGTCACAATAATTGAAGCCCAACCACTCTGCCACGTGTCACCTTATCAGCTTATCCAGAATCTTCAAACCGGCGAACCAGAGGGTGCCACGTCGACAAATCTGGTGTAGCGACGCTGAGGACCTGGCGTCGCGACGCTGGATCCTACCGAGGCCTATAAATTGACCTCGAGATTTCAGAATTCAGTGCACCACTCTCTCTCTTATAATCTTTCTAAAGAGAGAGTTTATCTCTCTACTTTCTTTTAATTTTTAGTTTTTAGTTTTTAGTTTTGGTAATTAATTTTAATTACGTTTTGTTAATATAGTTTTAATTTTTACTTTTTACTTTTTACAGTTTTTTATATTACAATGAAGAGGTAACTCCCCCAGCTAGGGTGAAAGGTAATTCTTTTACTGTTACTATTTAGATTAATCTCCCTTAAAAATAATATATTCACTATTTAAAAAATTGACTTAAAAAGGATACCGCCAGATTGGTCGGTTGGTAATTCATTTTAATCTGATTTAAACCTGACTAATAAAGGATACCGCCAAATTGGTCGGTTGGTAATTTAATTTTTGTTCCGCCTTTATGGCTGGTTGGACTTAATTTGACTTAATCAGGTTACCGCCTATATGGCTGGTTGGAAAAAGAATCACAAGTTTATATATTATTTTATGGGAGATATCTAAATAATAGTAGTAAAAGTAATTCCTTTTACCTTAGCATTTTATTTTATTGTAATTTACTTTTCAGTATTTACTTTACCGTACCGTATTTTTACTTTATGTCTTTTATTTTAAAGTTTTTACTAGCCCTAGTTATGTGTTGTAACTAAATTAGTTATCTGGGGTTGTGATGAAATCCAATATCACCGTTTTATAAGGGTTAGATTATAGCTTGGGTAATATAAAGATTTATTTATTGAGTCTTAAACTTAATGCTTTTTCATTAACTGGCCATTAATAAAATTGATCTGGTAAATCTAAAATGAACTAGACATAGGGATTTTAGGTTTCAGCCTTAGACTCAATAGCCCACGATCTTCCTTGAGGATAGATAACCCTTTAATAGATTTCCTTACAGGATAGGAATATACCTGTCGGGTGGGGTAGCCGTAATTGGAACTTAAACTTAATGAATCCAGATAATTTGGTTGACATAGACATATGATTCAATTGGGTTAAACTGGGTATTTGTGTCTGATCATCGACAGAGGCTTACACAATAATTTAGTGTTCCAGTTAATAAATCAATATATTACCCAACTTTAAGATAACCACTTCATCTTTAAAATGATATTAGAAGAAATCACAACCCTAGATAGTTTTTAATATTGAATTTTCTTAAAACCTATTTTCGACAGTTTTTTTTACTTGCTTTTAAATTTAGAATCGTCACCATTTCAAATCAATCAATCAACTTGTTAGATATTAGTAATCATTTGACCTCATAAAATTAATAGTTTAGATATTAAGTCCTCGTGGGATCGATATTTTTATACTACTTGAACGATACGTGCGCTTGCGTTATACGTGTGTGTTTACGCCGGTCAATTATAAATATTGTATTTTTATGTATAGCCCAACGACGAGTCTCTTATGGGGGCACTACATGAAAGTTTGGAAAGTTACAAGGTTAAATACTGGAAGAAAAGAGAACTCCAAAGAATTTCAAAAATAGCCAAGTTCAGTCGGACATCACCTAAGTCTGACCCACGTTTTCGCAGTCCAAAATATCTAGCCGGACATACATTGGAAACACTAAATCTGATTGGACATATGAAAAGTTATCATTGAGTGTATAAATTATCAATTACTGGAATCACATGTTCTGATGAATATCCGGCCAGACATATATTTCAAATGAATATTCGGCCAGACATATATCAAGATTTTTGCGAGTGCATAAATATTCAATTTCAGAAGTCATGGGGTTTGATTAGTGTCTGACCAAACTTTCTTCTGAAATAAAATATCCAGTCGGACATAGATTGAGCTATAGCTGACAATGCAGATTGGGAATCACTCTAATCAGGGAGGGGATTTGATTTCCCCATCCATTTTCAATCTCAGTTTGGCCATTACAAATAACTACCCAAACTCTTAATGAAAATTCGAGTGAGTGATCTTTGTTAAGATTTTGATCAAAACCTATGAGAGAAAAATAGTGAGGAAAACATCAAGAGTTCCCTGGAATTCCCCCCCTCCAGCAAGTAATTCGATGATTGTCCAGCTTTCAGAGGAGCTTTTAAAGCCAATTACACTTAAGCTATGACTTGAGGGCTCACTAATTTTACTTATATTGTTTCCTGTTTTTTTTATGATTATGTTCTAACACAGTATCTCCGACCACACTTGATTTATGTCTGGTCGGACATGCACAAAGTGTCAACAAATGTTTGACCATATATAAAAACATTTGACCGTATTACGTTATTACTTTTTTCACTGTGTTATTACTATTTTTCTGTTTTGTATCCGCTTCATTATTGCCATGTCATTTTTAGTTTGCTATTACTGTTGTAAATGCATGATTCAATATTTTGTCTTTTTGGTTTTGAAAAATATCCATCCAAATTTGAGTTACATCCTGTCAGACATTCATAATGTGAAATATATCCGGCCAGGCGTCTTCGAAACCAGACTGATGAGACATATACCTTATTCTGTTTAATTATGGTTTTATTATTATTGTCTTTACTTTATAGTTTATTTATTATTACTATGTCACTACTGCTTCATTATTGAAGTTAGCAATGTATGATTCTGTGTTTTATTCCTTCTTGTTTACGAAGAATATCTGGTAGACATGAAATATGTCAGGACGGATATTAATTACATGAGATATGTGCTTTATTTTGTTCAATTAGTGTTTTATTGTTACTTCTTGAAAATTTCTATATGCCTACGACTTTCAAATTCACTCTTTTAATCTTTTTATTAATGACTACACACCAATGTATGCTTTAAATTGTAATTGCATGACGTTGCATTATAAGACATGTTTATGCCTCGTTTCAAACCTGAATATTATACTACCATCTGTAAATAAGGGTGGCAATGGGAGGGGCCGGGCCTGGGCTCTGATAAGCCATGCCCGAGCCCAGCAAAAAAAAAGCCTGGGCTCGGGTACGGGCTTTATTCGGCCCATTTGTTTTAAAAAAAATTAAAAAATAATTAAAAACTACAAATACAAAATACATTTATACTATATGCAAAGACAATTCACAAATAAATCAAAAGTTTCATAGATAAATTAACAATTTAAATGTTACAAATAAATAAAAATGCTACAAACATATTAAAATATATATATTTTTGGTTTTGGCCCCGGCCGGGCCGGGCTCGGGCTAAAAAAACTAAGTCTGGCTTGGGTTTTTTTTACACCGGGCCGGTCCGGGCCAGGCTGGACCGGACTAAGCCCGGGCTTTTCTGCCACCCTTATTTGTAAAAGTACCATTCTGAACCCAAACGAGTTTAAGGTCGGCCTTTGTAAATGGTGTAGTGCGGCCTTAAATCATTCCTAGTATTTTATACTGGGTGGCGACTTCATAATTCTCTTGTTTGTCCCATATGAAATATCCGTACTCTCTACAGGTTGCGAGCCCAACAAGTCGTGGCCGCCGACATCATAAACATTAGTAAACCCCTATTCGCCCCTAAATACTTCATCACCCTAAGCCTATATCTATGTGTCAAAATGCACAATTTGTTCTTATAAACATACAACTACATTAAACATATGAAAACAAATACATAAGAATAATATGCCTGACTCTGAATGTATATATAGTTATATATATTCATATAATAAAATTTTAATCATAATCGTCTGTCTCGAAGCAAGTCATGCTAATTTCATCATGAAAAATTACTACATACAAGATCTCTCAAAACAAAACTCTAAGCATGACAGACCCAAATTTCCCCAATGACTACATTATGTATCACGTCCACAACTCATGTCTCCAAGGGTGTCAAAAGTGGCTCACTTAGTGTCAGATATGCAAAATTGGAAAGTGAAAGGGTGAGTCGGGAAAGACCGAGTGATGAATACTATCAGCAAAGAGAGAGAAGTCGGATGTGAAGGCAGCAATCTATCAGCAAAGAATGGCCAATTTCTATAACAAAAAAGTTTGGACTCGTGTCTTTCTTCCAGGTGACTTGGTATTGAGAAGGGTCACCTTGAACACTCGAAGGCCGGAGGAAGGTTTGTTAGGTGACAAGTGGGAAGGGCCCTATAAAATTGTGGAGGTGGTAAGGCCGGGTGACTATATTTTGGAGCAGCTGGACGGCACACGGTTAAGGAAGCCTTGGAATGCCAAGATGTTGAGAAAGTACTTCCAGTAGATTTTTCTTTATTTCATTTTTAACAACCCGACGAGGGTTAGAAGCTCAATATAAAGCCTCTCTCGAAATATCCCGCAGAGAGTTGTAGGAAGGGCAGTAGGTCCCTGAATATGAATAAAACATTCTCTTTTCAATTAAGAAAATTTCCACTCGCTTTTTTAATTATATTTGAAAGCCGTATTCAATATTTTGGGGATATACTCGATACGAAGGGATGATTTGGGTTTAGAAAAGGCACCAAACCCGTGACACACCAATCACATGTGCTATCAGAAAAACCCCGAGCAGAAGTGCTCCCACCTGACTCATTTCATTTTTGAGGATCAGAACCGCGTCAAGGGATGAAATGTATGAGGGAGCACGTGAACCCTTCGTAGTAGTGTCGAACTCCCGAAGTTGGGGCGTAACTACCCTATGACTTGCATTTGAGAGGGATATCTCGGGATAGTAATCGCGGGGAGGGAGTGCCCTCGTGAGATAGCCAGCCTGGCCGGTTTGGGAATACAACTGCGGGGAATGTGTTCCGGTATGTGTTTTATATGACCAATGGATCTGTGAAAAGCATAGCACGGGGAGGGATTATGCCCTCGTGGCATTTACTTGCTCCAGTGTTACAAACATAAGGAAGAGCGTGCCCTTAATGTTTCGGACACTATTTGATCCCTACCTATTTAGTCATTCGGGTCTGTGAGAAGCATAGTACGGGGATGGATTGTACCCTCGTATTGTATGCCTGCTCCAGTGTTGTAAGGAGGAGCCCTTGAACAATACACAGGCCCCATGGTGACCTGACGTATAGAGGAATGTGCCATTACCATTCTAAACGCTCTTTGATCCGAATCCTGGTTCGCCAGGACTCTGAATTGAAAGATTCAGAATTGTGTTTTGGAGACCTCGAACAAGACGTTGTTTTGAGGCATTCGTGCTGTTGGTTACACTTGCGAAATGTTTTGCTTTGGGATAAGTGCTTGGTCACCCCCGCTTTTTGATTTTATTTCCAAAGTTTTGTTTTTGTTTTCGCTGGTCTGGCAAGGGGACGCCCGTGCCAGATTCGATAGGGCTTCAAAGGTTTATTCACTTCCCTTCTGACTAAGTCCCAATGACTAATCGGCTCGGGGCTGGATTCGTTCCGCTGAGGCTGCTGCTTGTGTTATCGGCTCGGGGCTGGATTCGTTCCGCCTAGTCCTCTTCTGGTTATTCGGCTCGGGACTGGATTCGTTCCGCCGAGGCCACTCGGTTATTTGGCTTGGGGCTGGATTCGTTCCACCGAGGCCATTATTGTTTTTCTCAGCTCGGGGTCGGGTTACGCCCTACCGAGTCAGTCTTTTTGGTCTGGGGACGTAACATTCCCCCAAAGCAAAGTGTTTCTCTCAGCTCGGGGTCGGGTTACGTCCCACCGAGTCAGTCTCTCTCTAGTGGTCGGTCAGACCTTGAGTAGTCGTTTACAAGAACGCATTCGGAGCAAATTGTGGAAGACAATGAGTGGAATATAAACGTGCATTCACAAAAGGAAAAAATACATAGTTGTAAAAGTTATTACAAAGAGGTGTATTTTTGTTTAAGTTTACATGGGGCCCCATTCGGGTTACCCCCTACTCATCGGCCCGTGAAGGAGCAATTGGTTCTTCCTCAATAGGTTCGGGTGGTATATGGCTGGGCTCGGCCACGGGAGGAGGGACAGTGGCTTCCACAATGACGGCCTGAGAGGCCTCGACAATTATAGCTCGGGGGCAGGAACATAAGCCTCAGGTCGGTTTTCTTCAGGAGCTGGGGGCACCGGGGCGATCGAATGGGGTCGATATCCATCACCACTTTAGGAGAAGGGGGTAGCCATTGTTGAAACTCCTCCTGTGAGAGTTCCCCTTTGCAGAAGCGAATGGCCGCATGGATAGGCCCAATATCCAGGTTGGGCAATATCATCGTTATAATCTCGGCGCAGTCCCCGACCCCCTCAAGTCTAATTGCGTCCCTCTCGGCCTCCAACTCAACTTCCTTTCTCTTAAGCTCGTTACGGACCCGTGCCATTTCTTCATTTTTGGCCCTCAGTTTGGATTCAACGCTGCGCACTTCCACCTGTAGGATCCTGTTGTCGACCTGGGCAGCCTCCAAGTCCTTCTTGGCAGCCTTAGCGTTTTTTCCTCTCCAGAGAGGCGGCGGCCTTGAGAGATTATTTATTTGTTCAATGAGCCTCGACCCGCGGCCAGTTCCAGATTTTTTATCGTTTTGTCTTATTAGCCAGCTCGACCTCCATTTCAGTAAGGCGGCTCTGAAGTCTCTGGGCTTGGCCACCCTCGGATAGAAGGCTCAAGAAGAGATCCTTGTTCTTGCCGCCATATAGGTCGCCTGCCGAGGAGAAATAGAAAATCAGAAATCAGTTAATAAGTTCATGGACTCATAATAGGAATGGGGGAAGTGTGGCTACCTTGGCCATCTGGGAACACAACCCCGTAACCACATCATCATGAGAGAGATCTTTGTATCTCAGAATCTTCGCCGGAGGGACTGCTTCGGCCAGTTTTTTGATCACCGCACCAGGTGGAAGTGGCCTCCATGATGTCCTGACCGAGGTTTCTACGCCAAGAATCACGGCGCCTTTTAATTTTTGGAAGTGCGCTCCGGTATTTTCTTCTATTTCCGAACTGGCAGTTTTTTGCTCGGGTCTGTTCTCCTCTTCTATCTCCCGAGTTCTCGGTTTCCTTTGCCCCGATCAGACGTCTCCTTTTTCTAGTAGGTTTTGGGGGGCTGGAAGGTCGGGTAGTGACTGTTGGCGATGGCCTGGATGGGGGAGATACTTTGGGTAGCCGGCGGGGCTGCTTCTTCAGTCACCCTTTTGGCCTCGGCAGTTGCTGGCCGTTTACGAGAGGATCCGGCTCCAATATGGCAGGTTTTCTTTGTTTCACCGGTCAATTGATCAAGGTAGTTTGGCCTCCTTGACATTCGTGCAAAAGGCAAAGGCAAAAAAGTGGTCAGCCCAGAATCTGAATAATTTTAAGTCATCATCATTCTAAGCAAACAAGGGGATCAGTTAGAGGGTTAGTAAGAATCTACCTATCCGCCCCGGGACCTTCGAAGGAGCAGTCCGAATGAGGCCCGACTCAACAAAGGCTACATCATTAATCAATTGCTTCCAATGGTCGGCATATCACCGAGCCCATCGTATCCGCACCCGGACCCGATGAGAGACCTTGGGAGCGTCCCTCCAATAGGCTGGGAAGAGTCAAAGAAGTTAGAATCCTATCACAAAATCAAATAGCAGGAACACTAAGGGTTAGATTCCTAACCTCCCGCCCTAAAAATTTCCCGGCTCCTCTTCTTATGTTGTTAGGGCCCGTCCCCAATCTTTCGTGGCCCAGAAGCACAAATCTTTGAAGTTTTTGTTGGAATTGGGGAGTTTGCCGATGATGTTTGAAGACTCGGCGTAAGCAGAAAGGTAGAACCAGCCATGATGCGTTCTTGGGTTAGCCTTCAACCGATACAACCTCTTCACTTCTTCAAGAGTAGGTTCACCGAGGCCTGCCCTATGCCATATCATGTATAGCCTGGCCAAGATCCTCAAACTATTCAGGCTTATTGGCAAGGGGCGATCTCCATTTTGGCCAACAACCAGGTGAAATAAGGCTGAATTGGCAGACGGAGTCCACACTCGAAGAAGGCCAGAAGAAGCGCCACCAAACCCTCATCAGGTTGACTGGCACGGTCAAGTGGACTGGGGACTTCGAGGGCAATATCTTTCCGAATAGCATAGCATTGCTGGAGCAGTGCTAGATCATCTTCGGTTATCTTTGAGGGCTGATTCATGTCCAAAGCCGAGCAGTCGAATTCACCGGGCTCTGGGTCCTTCCATGGAATTTTGTGATGGTAGGTATCTTCTTCAATTTCGGAAGGAGTGGGGGTAATGTCGAGGTCATCTACGCTTGGTTCCCCCGTGCTCGAGGAGAGCTTTACTGCAGGAGGAGTCGAAGGTTTAGCAGGGTTTGCCGAGGAAGATCCATTATCAGACATCTCTGACATCCGAAATGGGAAAGAAGAGGTCAGTCTATATCTAATATTTAAACTATCGGGGACTTCGTAATTACCCTGAGAGTCCTGGAAAAATAAGCCTACGAGTTCTAAGTGCCCTAATAACATCCATTAAACCATAAATCTCTCCCTAGCAACGTCGAGCAAGACACAGAACCCAGAACAACCGGAAGTCTCCCTAATCCATTACCCATCATCCTAAAATCCAAAAAAAAAACGAACAACAAATACAAACCAAAGAGGTCGTTCAAAGACTTACTTGATTCCTTCGAAGGCTGGAAGAGTGCTTTCAGAGCTTTGGTCGCACTAATCGGAAGGGTCGTAGTTAGAGAGAAGAGAGTTTTTGCAGTTGATAGAGTTCAAATTTTTGCCAAACAGACGCAAGGTGATCGCTTCATCTTCCTATAGTCACTTCAGAGCGTTTGTGACCGTTAGATCAAGCAAGAGCCCCAGATGTGTGCCATTTGTTGACTTTGGAAGCGATTTGTCAGAGTTGAATGAACGGTTGAGATTGAATGTATTTTGGTGCCGGCAGTGAATGGTCGATCTTGTTTGCTTTTGGCTGGAAGCCGGTTGATGTACGACAAGTGTCAGGCTCAGGTTAAACCATAGAAATGATTATGATGGGCATTTAAATGGATGTGACGATTGCTCGTCTCAAGACAGTCTCCAGAAGGGCAATGAAAAAATTTTGTTTTGACGGGAAAGGAAATCAGACCGAGCATCTTAATCGTACCGAGGATATGGTAGTGACAGGCCAATAAAATTTTCTCAAAAGGGTCAGCCATCAGTCCGTCAGGAGTACTACTCTTTTTGTATAGTTCATGGCAACAACTTGTATACTCATTGGAACCGAGAACTATGGGACAAATGTTGATGGTATTTTCAAACACTATGGTATTTAAGCCAGCACGAGGGGTAAAAGGGTAACTCCCTTCTTGATCGAGACCATTAATGCCGACTCGACCATTCGATGTTGCATGCGCCAATGGTAAGGGACCGATCACTTTATGATTGGTGACCGCCCATAAAAGCTCGGATGACCGGTCATTATCAGATCGGTGGCAACATTCTCAGTTCAGAGGACCATTGTGACCGACCTCTTGAAAACCGAGCAGATAGCAAGATATGTTCCAGAAGATAAGTCACCCTACTTTCACGGGATGAGATGATAAATCACCCTACTTTCATGGGATAAGTTCATAAGTCAGTGTTCTAATAGGATAAAGATAGAAGTGAAGGTAGCTTCGGCTAAGAGGTCTTGTGGGAAAGGGAAACTGTCTATTTGCTAGTATAAATGGGAGGGTAGAGCATACTTAAAAAAGGGAGATGAATTTATGAGACCTGTAAACAAGTAACATCGTATTTTCAGTAAGAGAATATCACCCGTTTTGTGCCCGTGGATGTAGGTTGGATCTGATCCGTCGAACCACGTTAAATCCCTTTGTTGATTGGTGTGTTCATCTGTCTTTTGCCAAATTTGCTTTTAGTTTCCCATAACAAAAACAAATTCACAGTTGCAGGAAGATTTTCTCGGGAGCGAAGAGCCCTTATTGCCCCTGAGACTAAAATCAGCCGTCAACACATAATTCATGGCAAACACATTCTAATGTCTCAAGTAAAATAATTCTCAAAATAAAATCAAAGAATTCAAGATATTTCAAGTAAATCAAATTCTAAGAATTGAAATTCTCATTACATCGTAAATGATTTTGCGTGTACAAAATCAGCCGTCAACACATAATTTATGATGTTACAATTTCCATGAAGTTATACCAAATATGCGCGCTTAGCTCACCCAAAACAGCCTATGTTTTGCGTGTACAATGACAGTGATTCAGGTCTGAAATTTTCCACCAAACCATCTCCGCAAGAATCACAAAATACCCCTTTGTATTCCTCAAATTTTCAGGAAAAAAACAACTACAAACGAGACCCTAAAAGTGATTTATAAGAGGCAGTAGTTAGCAGATTTTTCTACTCACTGCCGCATGTATGTAGAGAAAAAAAGAATTAAGAAATATTTTATTCCAACTCCAAATGGTCTTCCGTGCTATCTCTCGCAACCAACAAAACCAAGGGTGGACTTGACTCACAAGAACAATCTCTAAACACTTTATAGAATTTTATTGTCACAAACCCAAAATTTTATTTTTCTTGTTTTTCTTTTCTTTGAACTTTTGAGAGAACTTGGAAAAACAAAGAAGGTAGCTAGGTTTGGAATGACTAGGTTAGCAAAAGAAAAACTTATTTTTTATTTTTATACTTAGGGTTTTTTGTTCAAAAAATAAACAAAACCTAAATCCTTTTATCTCCCGCTAGTTTTGGCCAGCCCTCATTTTTTGTAACAATCAAATTTTGTTAATTGTCATCATAATGACAATGATGTGTTACTAAATAAAAAAATTTGTAACTACCATTTATGAAAAATTAATTTCAAAATTGTATTTTAAAATCCTTTATTTCTAAAAGTAACATATTAAATAATTTAATATTACAACATTTTCTAATAATTTTATGATTATCTCATAATCATTTATTTAATGAAAACCTTATATTAAATATAATATAAAGTTAAATGTGTGACAAATATATATTAATCATATTAATAATAATACATAAATATGTGAGTATATAATTTGACTATCCAACTAAATTTAATTTACTAAAGATATTGAGCTATCACAGGGATCAAATGGACCTGGAATTCCGAGATCCAATAATCCTGGAATATTAATTAAATTTTTTAATTAAATATTCTGAATTTTTAACTTCAGTTATTCCACTAAAAACCGAAAGTTGCACTCTCGTTGCCGTAGATAAATAATATAAGCCGAATTACGTAGGTGTTCATCGATATAGTCATTACATACGGATTGGCCTTTCACGATATCTCAAAATTAGAGCCGGGTCATAATGTATGTTATACCCATCTAATTATTTTTACCTTAATTACCGTTGATTCTCTAATGAACGATTTATTATAACAATTATGAATATTAATTTTCTATTCATAAAAGAAAGACTTGAGAGCTCTAATCGTTCAAGTATCGAATCAACCCTTAAGGAAGATACTCATATACTTCTCGCTAGAATGAGTGAGTTCCATGAAAATGTAAAACATCCCATGATACAGACCAAACCATGTCCCCAAATTACGTAGCTATTGGTCGGGATTGCTACACCAACCTCACGTTTGAAATTCAAAGGACATAGCCTGCCACACAGAAGTTCGCATTACACTCAAGATTCATATCAATCCATATATGTAACGACCGAGAATCTCAACTAATGTTACACTGTCGGTTGGGTGTCACATAATATAAATTATTTTTGGATACATATACCCTCATGAAATGACTTTGGGGAATAGTTGGCAAAATCTTCGAGATTCCGATACGAGATGATATGATGTTCCACTACGGCCAACTTATGGTAATCGGCCATAACGTTTTCATACAAACTCTGGTTTTTATGAATTTTATATTGTCGAAAAGCTGAGATCAAGACCCACGACTTATGTTTTGAACAGATTTCCAAATTCGAACAAGAAATAAATCGAAAATACAGATAAAAAATCTAGATAAATAGTACTCGGATCCATCTAGAGAAATCTCAAAATTTCTAAAATTTTCCAAACTTTTCTTCACTAATACTAATTACAAATAACCCCGAGTATAAAAAGAGGAACTATTTGAGCATCCCCAAAATTTGAAGAGAAATAAGAAAAACGTGAAAGAAGATCAAGAGAGAAAGAATGAGGAAAAGAGAGCAGAATGAAGAATAAGCAAAGAAGAGAAGACAAATACCAAATATCCATAAGTTAAGAAGAAGATTGGCAATAATTGAGAGCTTGGAGAGTGAAGGAAATCAAGAAAAAGAAGAAAAGAAAACTTGACCCAAAACTTAGATTGTAAGATTGTGAAAGTATGATGATAGAATAGGGCAATTAGCATGTTAGGGATTGCATTTTGATGATTGATAAGTAAAGAAATTGATTGTAGAATTAAGTGTCCAAATTTTGAAAATCTTAAGGGTTGAGCTAAAAATAAGGAATATGAGATTAAAGATTTATTTGAGGATGATAATTGGTATAGAATATATGAAGTGAAGTTTAATGAAATTGATTATGTATTGGTTTTAGTATAGAAGTGTTGGTGATGCTTTTGGGTAAACTAGATGATGAAAAGCAAATGTTGAAAACCTGAGAAAACAGGTTCACGTCGCGACGCCAAGAGGTCAGATTCGCGATGCGTACTGGGAAATTTATGCATTCATTTCTGTATTGTTAGCGTCGCGACGCGCACTGAAAATTTTTATATATTAATTTCTGGAATTGTGAACATCGCGACGCTTAAGGCCTTGCATTGCGATGCGAGAACATAATTTCTCCAAAATAGTTTTAATTCATTCCAGCTCCACCCTAGCATGTTAAAGGCCACCCTAAGGGTCTCGTATCAGCTCGTATATATACATTGCATCATGATGTACGCATGATACACATTGAAGTGATGGCAAGTACTTAAATAGATAAATTTAGCCTGATTCTGTAATATATTTCTCGGTTCATTTTCTAATAAAGTTTATCAATTCTAGATCATTGTTTCCTTCGATAGAGTAAACAATGCCAACTAGATTCTAAACCTATGAGTGGATATTTTTCATTCAAAGTTGATTTGTATTTATTTGTGATTGATCGATACTTACTTTTAATTATTTTAGGGCGTTAGCCAAATTTATTTTAAGTTATTTCATGAATAAGAAGGTTTGAGAAATCTTTAGATCTTAAAGCACGAGTATTTATGATTTTGTAGGCATGGGGGAAAAACCCACCTCAGTTCTGAATTATGGAATTGACGGATGACATTTGTACATGTAGAGGATTGGGGGGACGGCAATACGTAACACCCCAAGACCCTAGTTCAGGACTAGAGATGACAGATGCCCCTAGATCCTAGTTCAGGGTCAGACAATATCATAGATCCGTACTTTTGGTTCTAGTTCAGTGGCTTGGGGGATGGCGATACGTAACGTCCCAAGACTACTAGTTAGGCGTATGGGGGTACGACGATACGTAATGCCCCCATGCGTCATGTTTTCCAGAGACAATTTTCCAGTAACAGGTTTTCAAAGAAAAAGGTTTTCTTAGATGCATATTTCGGAAATGAAAGTTTTATAACAGAGTTTTAAAAAGAAAATTTTATTTTATAGAAAAGACTTAGAGTTTTTCCGAAAGAAAAGCTTTTTCAGAAAAATTTTGCACGAATAATTGTGTTTTCAGACAAGAAAAAAGTTTTTAGGAAAAGATAGTTTTCAAGTGACGATTTCAGTTTTAGAACCAAGAGTTTTCACAAAAGCACATCAGTTTTTGTTTGAATCGTCCACTCAATTAGATCGTTCAAACGATCTAACCCCCCACTCCCAGTTTCCTTATTTTGTAGGTTTACCCGGAAGACGAGCTCGGAATGATGGATACTGATGGTAGTCACTAGGGTGTTCGGTCCACCAAGTCGAGTCAAGTCCAGTTTTAGTTAATTATATAGTAAATTTGTGTATCAGTACTCATGTATAGAGTTGTAAGATAAGAGATGTTGAGTTTCAATTGTGTATGTAATATTTTATATTTTATGTTAAAGTTTTAGGCAGAGGTCTCATACATGATACTGTATTTTAAAAGATTACTAGCGATATTCTTAGTGAAAAAGTTAGAGGCTCTGAGGGATAGTACAGCTTATTCCCTATCGGTAGCATCTTCGTATTTTGGATGTTACAATATATGATCATCTAGTAGATTGAAATGAATTTTTTATTTAACGGATATTAAAGGAAATTCATTTCTATATAGGTCCAGTCTTATATGATCACATCATATAAGGTGCCTCCATTCTCATGTCACCACATGGGTGATCCTGGATCACAGTCGCAATATAATTATATAATGGACCACATCTATAGATAGACTACCAACAAAGTAACCGCTTTATTTGCTCTCTATGGAATATTTTAGATTACTAACTTCATACTCAAATCCTCTTGTATATGACACTCATACACTAAGTTTGAAGGTACATAAGTAATCTAGGGTAAACAAGATAATTTATAATATGCGATTTAAATCAAAGATTTGATAAATGAATAATGCATATTTTAGTTTATAATAAATAATTCTGTTTACATTACATGAAGCTCTAGGGCATATATCCCAACAATCTCCCACTTGGACTAAAGCAAATGAGACATGTCACATAATCCTAGACCAACTAGGTGAGCTTCAAGCACTTTAACCGATAAGGTATTTGTAAACAGACTAGCCAGGTTCTATACGGATGCAATCTTCGTGATAGAAACATCCCATCTCTACATTATCTCCCCGATGAGATGATACTTTCTCTCTATATGCTTTCCCTTTTTGTGGCTTCTTGGTTTTTTGGAATTCGCCAGTGCACCACTATTATTGCAATAAAGTGTGAATGGTTTATCCATATCTAGAACAACTTCCAGATCTCCAAGAATTTCCGGAGCCATATTACTTCCTTAGCTGCTTCGCAAACTGCTACATACTCAGCCTTAATGGTCGAGTCAGCAATACAAGATTGGTTTATGCTCCTCCACACAATGGCCCTACCATCTAGGGTAAACACTGATCCAGATGTCGATTTCCTAGAATATATATCTGTCTAAAAAATAAAGTCTGTATATCCCTTGATGATCATATACTCACCATAATTTACAAGCATATGATTTCTCATTCTATTAAGATACTTGAGAATATGTTTCGCAGCCACCCAATGATCCAATCCTAGGTTAGACTGAAACCTACTAACTACTCCCACTATAAAGCAGATGTCTGGTCTCATACATAACACATCATACATGAGACTACCAACTGTTGAGGCATATGGGATATGTCTAATTTCCTTAACTCCTTGAAATGTTTTAGGAAACTGTTCCTTGACAAATGAATTCCATGTCGATAAGGCAAATTACCTTTCTTAGAATTCTGCATCTCAAATCGCACAAGGATCTTGTCAATAAAGAATGTCTGAAACATAACTAACATTCGTCTCTTGCGACCCCGAAGAATTAGGATCTCATGTACATACTGGAGTCTCCCAAATATTTCATTTGGAATTGGTTTGCTAGTCAGGATTTCACGTCCGATAATATTCTTACATCATTTCCAATGAGTAAAATATCATCAATGTATAAAATGAGAAAAACCACATTTCCGTCAATGATGTTCTTGTATACACAAGGGTCATCGATATTCTGCTCAAAATTATAAGCCTTGATCATGATATCAATTGTCGAAGTTGCTATGTTTCTGTCAACTATTGTTGACGATGGTGTGTTGGTCGAACTGACAAGTAACTACTCGAGTAATACTTTACTTCGAGATTTGAACTCTCTCATATAGCCCTCCTTAAGAAACTTAGCTTTGTCGACACAAATACTTTATTATCTTCCAAACTATAAAAGAACCGACCCATAGTCTCCTTATGATAGCCTACAAATAGGCACACCTCAGAATGTGGATAATGTTGGAAATTCTAATCCATGTCCCAAGATCAAAAGAGCAAACAAATATATATAAATGAATGAACAATATTGAAGTATGGCGGAATCATACTCACAAAGATTGGAATGCGGATGTGTTGATGAAATAAAACTTCTCCTTTGTGTAGTGAGGGTTTCGGCCAAGGTGAGTGGGGAAGCTCTAAGCTTTCTTTGATCCTTCCAAGCTCAAGAATTAGTTTCCCATAACACCTTTGTATGATCCCTTGAAGGTGCTAGCCTTGTATGTGATTTATAGTTCGAAACAAAAACACTTTTTTCAAGTTTTTGCAACAAAAACCGAAAATGGAGAGCTGTGAAACCTTCACAGTTTCGGTCACTTGAGAGGAGAGGGAAGATGAAGTGGTTTGTAATGATTTACCAAAAACCTTTTTATATTTATTTCAAAAATAAAATATAATAAATCAACTACCAAAATTGGTATATGATAAGGTCAAGGGTCTATCACTTTAACTTGGAATGTAATTCACTCTAACTTGGAGTGTAATTCACTCAAACTTGGAGTGTAATTCACTCTTCCACCAAAACCCATCATCATAAATTGAAACAATGACAATTGATGTGATGGTTGATGTGACATGTGGACCCCACTCGATTCTAAATGCGAGTGGGCCCGCAAACACTCCCGGGCACGGGTTTGATAATTCTGAATTAGCGAACTTCCATCACGACGTTAATTAAATCAAATTTAATTATATAATTGTGCCTAGCAAAATTACTATTCACGTCGCTAACGAATTAATTCCAAATTAAATCGTTTGCCCGAATTAAAATCTAATTTTAATTCTTCGTCGAAATCGAATTTCGTTTAAAATATCGAATATATTATTTTAATGATTAATTCCAAATTAATATTTCTCTCTCTTCAAATAGTACTTTATCCAAGATAAAGTCTCTCCGCAATTAATCCCAGATTAATTAAGTTCGAATCATACGTCATCGGTGAATCTTCGGGAAGCGACCCAAGAGATCTCTGGATATGTTGGCAGTAAATACGGTCGTCGGACTATCCGAACACGTACGTACCAAGTACTACGTTTTTACCGATTTACAAGACAAGGTTAGCCTCTAGCAAAACGCCATGCCTACCCAATTCTCCAGAAATATTCTTACTGGAATATAAGATCTATAACAGGCGTAGTATACCGCAGTATAGTGTATATATATATATCCAGTATCGGATGATCACATGTAAGGCCTGGGGCTGGAGATGTGTCTGCCCCGTACGAAACATATATCGGACATCAAGCAACTAGTCTCTTTGAATCGGATAATCATGACCTTGTCATATTATCCCGATGGTTGCAACCATTATAGAGTACTAGTTCTGTATCCTGCTCGATCATCATCTCCATATGTCTGAAGTGATACTTCCCTCTTGACATCACACCCAATACACTACAATTCTCGATAAACCTAGAAGAGGTGTACACAGAACCTGTTAAAGCCCTGGACGACCAAAACTAAAGTCTACCGATTGTCGCAAGTATTAGCGATGCAAGTCTTAGGTTAAGACCATATGCACTGATGAGCGGAAAATATATCAATATTTACCGCCCCTTTTACTTAATATTTTTTTTAGTTTCTCGGGTTTGATGAACGTTTTGATATGTTTTATTTTATTTTGCAGATAAAATAATATCGGGACTCAATGAAATCATTTAGGACGAAATGCGGATCAAATAAGGGGAATTATTGGACTTGATATATTAATTTTGGAGATTGGAAACTTGAAATGGCGTTTTTGACGAAGTGCAGTTTTGGAAATTCCAGTTTTGTGCATCTGTCGTATTTTGGGCATAACTTTTTACTCAGATATCGGATTGAGCTGATTCAAGTGCAAGATTAAAGAAGACTCAAATTTCTACAACTTTGAAAGAGAAAATATTTTCGAATTCTGATTATTTCATGACCGAAATTGATGAACCATCCAGAAGTGTGTGGAGTGTAATTATTAAAAGTCATTATCAATCATTTTCAAAGCAAAATATTAATTAATTAATAATTAATAAAAATTATCAAATCAACACCAAACAAGATAAGCAATTAGTGGAGCAATTATGGATTTGGTGGAGTAATTAGTGGAGAAATTAATAATGGATTTGGTGGAGAATTTGATGGATGATTTGATGGTGGCAAAATTTTGCCTATAAATACCAAGCCATTTCATTTGTAAAATTCATACTTTCTTCTTTGAAATTCTTAATGAATAAATAAGAAGATTGTATCTAGTTTGTTTATTTTTAGTTTTCATAATGAGGAGGTAACTTCCCCAGCTAGGGTGAAAGGTAATTCTTTTACTATTGCTATTTAGATTAATCTCCCTTAAATATAATATATTCACTATTTAAAATATTGACTTAAAAAGGATACCGCTATATTGGTCGGTTGGTAATTAAACTTTCTTACCGCCTATATGGCAGGTTCATGGACAAATCTTTTTACCGCCTTAATGGCCAGTTGGACTTAATTTGACTTAATCAGGTTACCGCCTATATGGCTGGTTGGTAATGTTATCACAAGTTTATATATTATATTATGGGAGATATCTAAATTAGTAGTAGTGAAAGTAATTCCTTTTACCTTAGCATTTTATTTTATTGTAATTTATTTTCATTATTTACTTTACCGCATTTTTACTTTATGTCTTTTATTTTCAAGTTTTTACTAGCCCCATTTATGTGTTGTAACTAAATTAGTTTTCTGGGGTTGTGATGAAATCCAATATCACCGTTTTATAAGGGTTAGATTATAGCTTGGAAATATAAAGATTTATTTATTGAGTCTTAATCTTAATGATTTTTCATTAATTGGCCATTAATAAAATTGATCTGGTAATCTAAAATGAACTAGACATAGGGATTTTAGGTTTCAGCCTTAGACTCAATAGCCCACGATCTTCCTTGAGGATAGATAACCCTTTAATAGATTTCCTTACAGGATAGGAATATACCTGTAGGGCGGGGATAGCCATAATTGGAACTTAAACTTA
This sequence comes from Zanthoxylum bungeanum, assembly GCA_019454045.1. Taxonomy (NCBI): domain Eukaryota; kingdom Viridiplantae; phylum Streptophyta; class Magnoliopsida; order Sapindales; family Rutaceae; genus Zanthoxylum; species Zanthoxylum bungeanum. The sequence goes on along the minus strand of SKCR01019417.1, from coordinate 25,363 downwards.
ATGAATCCAGATAATTTGGTTGACATAGACATATGGTTCAATTGGGTTAAACTGGGTATTTGTGTCTGACCATCGACAGAGGCTCACACATAATTTAGTGTTCCAGGTTAATAAATCAATATATTGCCCAACTTTAAGATAACCACTTCATCTTTAAAATGATATTGGAAGAAATCACAACCCTAGATAGTTTTTAATATTGAATTTTCTTAAAACCTATTTTTCGACAATTTTATTTACTTGTTTTTAAATTTAGAATCGTCACCATTTCAAATCAATCAATCAACTTGTTAGATATTAGTAATCATTTAACCTCATAAAATTATTAGATTAGATATTAAGTCCTCGTGGGATCGATATTTTTATACTACTTGAACGATACGTGCGCTTGCGTTATACGTGTGTGTTTACGACGGTCAAGTTTTTGGCGCCGTTGCCGGGGACTTATTTATCTTTACTATTAGTTTAGGGGTTAGATACGTTACTTGTATCTAATTTCTTTTTACTTATTGTTTTTGTTTTCTTGTGTTTCAGGTTCTCAGAAACTACATGAGACGAACCAGAAGCTTTGAACTCCGACCGCTTGACCCAGAAATTGAAAGAACCATCAGACAGTTGAGAAGGGAAAGGCGACAAGGGCAAGAAGCTTTAGTCAACATGGAACCTGAACCTTTGAACGTTGCACCACCAATTCCCATTCGAGACAGAACCATTCCGGTGGTTGACATACTCATTTCCTGTATTGTACTTCCTCCCTTACCTACAAATGCGTGTGACATCAAAACATGCATTCAGATGATTCAGCAGTCAGTTCAGTTCTGGGGGAATGCAACTGAAGATCCTAATGCCCACATCAGCAACTTCCTGGAAGTTTGCGGCACTTTTAACTACAACAGAGCATCAGAAGAAGCAATGAGACTGCGAGTTTTTCCATATTCCCTGAAGGACAGAGCTAAAGCTTGGCTACATTCACTACCAGCAGGTTCTATCACAACTTGGAACACTTTAGCCACCAAATTTCTTGCAAAGTACTTTCCACCAGCCAGAACCGGAAAATTGAGGAATGACATCACACTCCTTTGTACAACAAGATTCAGAATCCCTCTGCGAAGCTTGGGAAAGGTACAAAGATTTACTCCGGAAATGTCCTCACCATGAAATTCCAAAGTGGCTACAAGTTCAGACCTTCTATAATGGACTTTCTGGAATAATGAGAACCACAATCGATGCTGCTGCTGGAGGAGCCTTGATGGCAAAAGGAGAAGATCAAGCCTGGGAACCTAATCGAAGAAATGGCCAACAACAATTCCTTGTGGCCAACAGAAAGGAGCATGATCCAAAGAATTGCAGGAATTTATGAAGTTGGAGCAAACATAGCAATGAATACCAGGCTGGATCAGATATGCAAATGTCTAGAAACACTTAGCACGCAAGTTGTGAACATCACTGGATCCACAAGTTCACCATATGGAGGAGCACCAGAGTCAACCACTTGAAGAAAGAAGAAACGTGTGAATTATGTCAGCAATTTCAACAGACAAGGGAACAATTCATATTCCAAAACCTACAACCCAGGGTGGAGGAATCATCCCAATTTTTCATGGAGCAATAATTCAGGCCAACAGCAGAACTATCCACCTGAATTCCAGCAACAGAACAAAGGCCAGGAGCAGGCAAATGAATCAGGAATAACAGAAGTGTTAACCCTACTGAAAAAGATGGAAGCAAAACACGACTCTCAAGCAGCAAGATATGCCACTATATTTCAAAGCCATTCATCCTCTATCAAAGCACTAGAGAATCAAATCGGGACAACTAGCCAATGCTCAGAGTTACAGACCGCCAGGTACCCTTCCTAGCAACACAGAGCCAAATCCAAGGAACATGGGGAAGGAGCAATGTCATGCCATCATGTTAAAAAGCGCGGTACTGAATTAACAAAGATGTTGGAGTCAAAACAGCTGCTGAGGATGTTCCAAAAGAAGCAGAGCAACAGATGGAGGAAAAAGAGGCAAAAGAAAAGAACGATCCCTCCACCTCCACCTTTTCCTCAACGTCTTCAGAAGAACAAATTGGACAAGCAGTTTTCTGGTTCCTGGAGATTTTCAAAAAGCTGCATATCAATATCCATTTGCAGAAGCGTTGGAACAAATGCCCACCTATGCCAAATTCATGAAAGATATTCTTTCACGAAAACGGAGATTGGGAGATTACGAGACAGTAGCATTAACAGAAGAATGCAGTGCCATCATTCAGAGGAAACTTCCCCCAAAGTTGAAAGATCCTGGCAGTTTCATTGTTCTTGCGTCATAGGAGAACATAACTTTGGTAAGGCTTTGTGTGATTAGGTGCGACTGTTAACTTGATGCCTTTTTCTATTTTCAGGAAATTACAGATTGGGGAAACAATGCAACTTCAGTCTCACTGCAACTTGCTGATAGAACGCTCGTATTTCCGAGAGGTGTAGTTGAGGATGTGCTGGTCAAGGTTGACAAATTCATTTTCCAGCAGATTATTGTCATTGATATGGAGGAAGACGCAGACGTACCAATCATCCTTGGGAGACCATTTTGGCTACAGGTCGAACCATTATTGATGTACAAAAAGGAGAATTAACCATGAGGGTACAAGACCAAGAAGTAACATTCAATGTTTTCAAGGCCATGAATTTCCCAGATGATGAAAAGAATGAGGAATGTTTCAAACTCGATGTGATACACAGTACCATTCAGAACTCTGATGAAAGACAAAGTTCTACTGACAAACTTAAAACATGTCAATTGCCTGTGGAGCCTAAAGATAAAGCATCTTTTGTACTGAAGGAGCCCATTCTTGCACTACAAGCAACAGAAGAGAAAAAGTTCCACCAGCTCAACGAATTGGAGGAATTCACAATCAGCCTTTTGAGATGCCAAATTGTACAAGGAAAAGGGCAAGAAAAGACATAATGAGAAGTTAGTGCGCATACAACTGGAACCAGGGCAGAAGGTACTGTTAAACAAATCAAGGGTAAAATCTTCCCATGGAAGCCAAAATCACGGTGGTCAGGTCCATTTGTGATCACCAAAGTTTTACCAAATAGAGACGTTGAGATACATGATCCTGATGCTAACAAAACTTTCAAGGTTAAAAACAAGCGTGTCAAACACTACTGGGGAGAATCATTTGAGCGACAAAAAGAAAGTGTTACACTTTCAGATCCAGCTTAACGTTCGAGAAGCCAAGTCTGGCTGACGACTTTAAACTTAGCGCTCGCAGGGAGGCAACCCATGCAATTTGTGTATATATTGTGATTTGGTGTGTTTTATTTTGTGTGTTTAATTTTTGCAGGATAGTCATTTAAAAATGGAAGATGCTCTCGCAAATCTTCGCAAGCAATTTCCTTCTCTCCCTCAAAACTCTCTGATGAAAGTTTACAAAGCTCGCTTGGAACGGATGAGGTTACTGACGATCCATGGTGTGGCCCATGACATTCGTTGGGTAATTGAAGCACGAGTCCGATTGGCAGTGTGAGGTCTTCTGACTCTTTTATTTCACATCTGCCTGGTTTCGGAAGAAGCACCTATGCAAGAAACGTAGAGCTAAGCAAATGGGTGTTTGTTTTAAATGTGCACGATTTAATTGCAACACTCGTTGTCATTCTTTAGGAATGGTGTCTGATAATCGCGAAGACAAAATTAAATTCATTAGGATGGCTTGAGTAAGGAGTCTTTAGATGATATATCTTTAACTCTTGAGACGCATCCCAGTGGATATGTTCATAAGCCATTCGCAAATTACATACACAATTCAAAAAGGAAAGACAACTGTTAAGTCTCGGGAATCTGACTCAAAAAGACCATGTTTGCCAATTTATAAGAAAATTGGATGGGAAGCTTGTCCTGACGCATAGACGTCAATCAAGCCGTTACTTTTCTTGTAAATATTATATCTCTTTGTCTTTTCTTAATAATTGTGATTTGTTTTGTTGATTTCTTTTATTTTCTCCGACAGGATCCAGAATCTTGTTGACTATCACGATCTATTTTACTATTCGCTACTAATCGTCATCTGGAAGATACTTGTACTATTTTTTACTCACCCTTTTCAGGTACTATAAATTCAGCCGTCATTGCACTTTTGAAGGCATCCTGATTTGAAAAAGAAATACATAAAAAAATGGAAGCACTTCAGAAGACGAGTTGAAAACATCTGTGTGTTTTGCGGTAGTAGTGTTGGTACTAAGCCACAATACGTAGAAGCTGCACATGAATTGGGTCGAGTCTTAGTTGCAGGGAATATGCACTTAATATATGGCGGAGGCAATCTCGGACTTATGGGGATCGTTTCAAAGGCGTACAGGAAGGAGGCAGTAACGTTTTGGGAATCATCCCAAAAACCCTTGGCAGAGGCAAATCTTATTGGATCATCAAACGAAGAGGAATTGATCGTGCCAGGTATGTCTGAACGACTGGTAGAAATGATTCACCGTGCTGATGCTTTTATTGCTTTGCCAGGTGGCTTGGGTACATTGGAGGAAATTTCTTATTGTGTTATCTTGGGCGAACCTGAACATACACCAGAAACCACTTGGACTGTTTAATGTTGATGGATTTTTATGATTTTCTTTGTGTGTTTCTTGATGATGCTCGGAGAGAATGGGTTCGTGTCAAAACCTATGAAAGAAATCCTCTTCACTGCCAGAACTTCTCCGGATCTAATAGACCAACTCATAGCCTATGAACCTCAAGTTGACCCTATCCTTTCAAAGATAAATTGGTCCGAGGATGACGATCGTGTTAAGAGGCGTCGGATTAATCTGGATCTTAACCTTTAATTTCCTGTAGATTTTCAGCTAACCAGGTACAACCTTCTAACTCTCCTTTTACTGTTTAAGACATTAGGGACAATGTCTCACTTAGGTTGGGAGGGAATTAGTTGATTAGTACCTTGTTTTAGTTTGTGTGTTATTTTTATTTTTAGTCCAAAATTTTTCGAAAAATACAAAAAAATTGAAAATTTTCAAAAATTACAAAAATATTTTGTTTTTTTTTTTTTTTTTTTTAATTTGACTAAAAAGGTGAAATTGGTAAGAGATATCTGAGTAAGGAGTTTCCACTCCTGAGACGTATCTCAAGCCTATTTTCGAAACAAATTAATTTTTGTTTATTTATTTTGAATTATTTAATTTGAAATGCTCCTTAAAACGGACTAAAAGGAATCTTCATATGCTCAATTGATAGATATATCAACATATATGTAACATACGGACATAAGCTAAAATTGAAAAGTTTGTAAATTCAGTGCTCTAGTTTAATTGGAGGAAACATCTCAAAAAGCAGTGGAGTAAAAAAAAAAAAAAATATTCTGATTTACAAAATAAAGTATCTAAGATCCGGGTTATTAAGTCTGTAAGGGTGTTTTAACACCTAGTGCCCTAAAACCAACTGGTTTGGGAGTCACTGACCCAAAGCTCGTTACATGGATCGAAGATGCTGCAAATATATATATCTGAAGTCTGGGTAATTAAGTCCGTAGGGGTGTCTTAACACCTGGTGCCCTAAAGCCAACTAGTTTGGGAGCCACCGACCCAAAGCTCGCTACATAGACGAAAGGTATTGTATATAAATAAAAGTCAAAATTCAGAAAAATCAAGAAAAAATCAGAAAAATGAGAAAAATTATTCCATTGCTGCCAAAAGGTGTTAAATCTGATAGAACTTTAGGACAAAAATATTACTCTCTTATCAACTGCACTTATGACTGTTGTGGGAAAAAATGAGATGTTAATATTTTGTGGCTGTGTATATGAAGAATGGTAAAAATAATCGGAGAATTTACTTATTCTGTAATTTAGAATGAAACAAAACAATTATTGACTTGGAGTAAAAGTTTCACCTGATTAGTCACTAACATCTTTATTCTCTTTTCGCTTGTCTTTTTGCTTTTGTGTGCATTAGTTTTACTACTTTTCTACTTTTGTAAAATGTTTGTGGGTATCATTGCTGTAAACCCTCACGAGACTACAACTCGTCCACTAGGGACACCTAGGGGTTTAAAGGCTTGTTGCACGCTAAATGCAACCGTGATCCCTACGAAAGTGGCTTAGTTTAATTTTAATTGTTTCTTGTATTTTATTTGTTGTTTTGCTCGAGGACTAGCAAAATGTTAGGTTGGGGGGTGTGATGAGCGGAAAATATATCAATATTTACCGCCCCTTTTACTAATATTTTGTTTAGTTTCTCGGGTTTGATGAACGTTTTGATATGTTTTATTTTATTTTGCAGATAAAATAATATCGGGACTCAATGAAATCATTTAGGACGAAATGTGGATCAAATAAGGGCAATTATTGGACTTGATATATTAATTTTGGAGATTGGAAACTTGAAATGGCGTTTTTGACGAAGTGCAGTTTTGGAAATTCCAGTTTTGTGCATCTGTCGTATTTTGGGCATAACCTTTTACTCAGATATCGGATTGAGCTGATTCAAGTGCAGATTAAAGAAGACTCAAATTTCTACAACTTTGAAAGAGACAATATTTTCGAATTCTGATGATTTCATGACCGAAATTGATGAACCATCCAGAAGTGTGTGGAGTGTAATTATTAAAAGTCATTATCAATCATTTTCAAAGCAAAATATTAATTAATTAATAATTAATAAAAATTATCAAATCAACACCAAACAAGATAAGCAATTAGTGGAGCATTATGGATTTGGTGGAGTAATTAGTGGAGAAATTAATAATGGATTTGGTGGAGAATTTGATGGATGATTTGATGGTGGCAAAATTTTGCCTATAAATACCAAGCCATTTCATTTGTAAAATTCATACTTTCTTCTTTGAAATTCTTAATGAATAAATAAGAAGATTGTATCTAGTTTGTTTATTTTTAGTTTTCATAATGAGGAGGTAACTTCCCCAGCTAGGGTGAAAGGTAATTCTTTTACTATTGCTATTTAGATTAATCTCCCTTAAATATAATATATTCACTATTTAAAATATTGACTTAAAAAGGATACCGCTTATTGGTCGGTGGTAATTAAACTTTCTTACCGCCTATATGGCAGGTTCATGGACAAATCTTTTTACCGCCTTAATGGCCAGTTGGACTTAATTGACTTAATCAGGTTACCGCCTATATGGCTGGTTGGTAATGTTATCACAAGTTATATATATATTATGGGAGATATCTAAATTAGTAGTAGTGAAAGTAATTCCTTTTACCTTAGCATTTTATTTTATTGTATTTATTTTCATTATTTACTTTACCGCATTTTTACTTTATGTCTTTTATTTTCAAGTTTTTACTAGCCCCATTTATGTGTGTAACTAAATTAGTTATCTGGGGTTGTGATGAAATCCAATATCACCGTTTTATAAGGGTTAGATTATAGCTTGGTAATATAAAGATTTATTTATTGAGTCTTAATCTTAATGCTTTTTCATTAATGGCCATTAATAAAATTGATCTGGTAAATCTAAAATGAACTAGACATAGGATTTAGGTTTCAGCCTTAGACTCAATAGCCCACGATCTTCCTTGAGGATAGATAACCTTTAATAGATTTCCTTACAGGATAGGAATATACCTGTAGGGCGGGGGTAGCCATAATTGGAACTTAAACTTAATGAATCCAGATAATTTGGTTGACATAGACATATGGTTCAATTGAGTTAAACTGGGTATTTGTGTCTGACCATCGACAGAGGCTCACACATAATTTAGTGTTCCAGGATAATAAATCAATATATTGCCCAACTTTAAGATAACCACTTCATCTTTAAAATGATATTGGAAGAAATCACAACCCTAGATAGTTTTTAATATTGAATTTTCTTAAAACCTATTTTTCGACAATTTATTTACTTGTTTTTAAATTTAGAATCGTCACCATTTCAAATCAATCAATCAACTTGTTAGATATTAGTAATCATTTAACCTCATAAAATTAATAGATTAGATATTAAGTCCTCGTGGGATCGATATTTTTATACTACTTGAACGATATGTGCGCTTGCGTTATACGTGTGTGTTTACGCCGGTCATGCACCTACCCTGAAGCGGACTCCCATAGACACGCAGACATACTACCAATGGGATTCCACGGGGTCTATCCAGAGCGAAGCTGTTTTCCGTACCATCGGTAAAACGGTAAAACACAACCTCCTACCGCACTTGCATAAGTATCCTATACTTAAATATATGAGAACTATGTCGTTGTGCCCTCACAACACGCACAAGTGCAGTACTAGTCTATTCCGCATTATCGATGTCCAATCTCGATAATACTACGACTAGGGATATTAATGATTAAACCTTTATGGATTGATACTGTCTCATATCATCTCAATCCGGAACTAATCATAGAGACTTTTACCATTTACATATCAAAGTAAATAAATTACAAAACGGTAAAAGGCAATTTCATTACTACATAGTTAATTTTGTACAATAATACAATATCATTTACAAAATAGTGACGTTATAGGTCATAACTGTCTAACAATCTCTCACTTGGCCTATAGCCAGTCACTCAAGCATCTAATACCTGAACTATGTACATGTCGCTCAAACTTTTCCCGAGGAATAGCTTTCGTCAGCGGATCTGCAATGTTATCCTCTGATGCGATCTTTTCGATCTTCACATCGCCACGATGTATGATCTCTCGAATCAGATGGAATCGTCGAAGAACATGTTTGGATCGTTGATGAGACATTGGTTCCTTAGCCTGTGCTATAGCCCCGCTATTGTCACAATACAATTGAACGGGCTCAGCTGCTAACGGAACTACTCCTAATCCAATTAGGAATTTTCGGATCCAAACCGCCTCTTTTGCTGCTTTAGCTGCTGCGATGTACTCCGCTTCAGTTGTTGAATCGGCAACAGTATCTTGCTTGGAAGATTTCCAGCTCACTGCTCTGTTATTCAAACAAAATATGTACCCGGATTGCGACTTAAAGTCGTCTCTGTCGGTTTGGAAACTTGCATCGGTATACCCAGATACCTCAAGTTCTCCATCTCCATAGATTAAGAAAGCATCCTTAGTTCTTTTAAGATACTTAAGGATACTCTTAACCGCCATCCAGTGATCTTTACCTGGATCGGCCTGATATCGACTGCACATGCTCAAAGCATGGGACACATCAGGTCGTGTACATATCATGGCATACATGATCGATCCGACTTCCGAGGCGAACGGAGTCCGACTCATGTTGTCTCTCTCATCTTGTGTTTTAGGACACATGTCCCTAGATAGATAGACGCCATGTGATATTGGCAACAGTCCCCTCTTGGACTGATCCATGTTGAATCTTTTCAACACTTTATCAATATATGTACTTTGGGAGAGTCCAAGTAGCTTTCTAGATCTATCCTGGTAGATCTTTATTCCTAGAATAACAGCTGCTTCTCCCAGATCTTTCGTGGAGAATTTCAATGAAAGCCAAGCTTTCACCGACGTTAACATGGGAATGTCATTGCCGATAAGCAATACATCATCGACATAAAGGACAATAAAAGTCAGTGCACTCCCACTAACCTTCTTGTATACACAAGGATCATCTTCATTTTGAATGAATTCATATTCTTTTATGATCTCATCAAAACGTTGGTTCCACGACCGCGATGCTTGTTTCAGTCCATAAATGGACCGATTTAACTTACAAACCTTGTTTGCAAGTCTAGGTGCGATAAAACCGTCAGGCTGTTGCATATAAACATCCTCCGAAAGGTTTCCGTTAAAGAAAGCGGTTTTAATGTCCATCTGCCATATTTCGTAATCGTAATATGCAGCTATCGCAAGCATTATCCGAATGGATTTAATCATGGCAACGGGTGAGAAGGTTTCGTCATAATCAACTCCAAGTCGTTGATGATACCCCTTCGCTACAAGCCTAGCTTTGTATGTTGCCATCCATGGCGGTCTTCTTCTTGAAGACCCATTTGCATCCAATATGCTTTATGCCTTCTGGTGCATCAATTAGTGTCCAAACTTGGTTGGTATACATGGAATCCATTTCGGCCTTCATGGCTTCTTGCCATAAAGCGGATTCGATACCTTGTATCGCTTCCTCATACGTAGCCGGTTCAGTATCCTCAATAAGATTAATATCTACATGAGGTGAGATCATGAATCCATACCTCTCAGGTATTACCCTGACTCTCTCCGACCTACGCGATCCTTGTGTACTTGAAGATTGTGGTTCAGTCTCATCCCGGATGGACTGTTCATGTTCCGTTGATAATTCACTGCCAAGAACAGTATCACTACGACTTTCATCGAGTTCTACTTTCCTCCCACTAAACACTGTATTTAGGAATTCCTTCTCAAGGAAAACCGCATGTAGAGCAACAAATACTTTGTTCTCTTGTGGGTGATAGAAGTAATATCCTTTGGTTTCCCTAGGATATCCAACGAATAGGCATTTATCTGATTTGGGTTCAAGTTTGGTACCTTCCAAACGTTTAACGTATGCCCAGCAACCCCAATCTTCAGGAATGAGAAACCCGGTTTCTTTCCTGTCCATATCTCATATGGAGTCTGTTCAACAGACTTTGACGGAACCTTATTCAAAATAAGAACTGCACTGTTTAATGCATATCTCCAGAAGGAAATTGGCAGCTCAGTGCGACTCATCATCGACCTTACCATGTCCAACAAGGTACAGTTTCTCCGTTCGGACACACCATTTAATTGTGGTGTTCTAGGAGGAGTCCAATGTGAAAGAATACCATATTCTTTCAGGTAATCTTGAAACTCATTACTTAAGTATTCGCCACCATGGTCCGACCGTAATGTCTTAATACTCTCCTTGCCTTTTGTTTTTCAACTTCGTGTCGAAACTCTTTGAATTTCTCAAAAGTTTCCGACTTGTGCGTCATTAGATACACATAACCGTAACGTGATGCATCATCGGTAAAGGTTACGAAGTATCGATATCCACCTCTAGCCTGGCTAGACATGGGCCCACAAACGTCACTATGAACGAGGGCTAACAGTTCAGTGGCGCGTTCACCTTTACCGCTAAAAGGTGATTTAGGCATTTTGCCTAATAAGCAAGATTCACAGACGTCATATGAATTTGTATCAAATCCGTCCAAGTACCCACTCTTCGAAAGTGCGGATATGCGAGTCTTGTTAATGTGTCCCAGACGACAATGCCACATATAAGTTTCATCATTTGGATCACTCTTTTTAAGCCTTTTGTTTGTTACTTTATATGTAGGAGATTCATTTATATTCAAAATAAAGACCATTATTTGCAACTGCAGTGCATATTTCTGCATCATTTTTATATAAATAACACCCAGTGTTTCTAAATACAAAAGTGTACCCATATTGGGTTAACAAAGATACAGATATAATATTCCTAGTCAAACTAGGTACATAATAACAGTCATTTAGTTTAAGTACATGCCCCGAAGGCAGTTCTAATACAAAAGTGCCCACGGCCAAAACAGCAACAGGAGTTCCGTTTCCAACTCGTAGATCAATCTCCCCTAAAGCCAGTGTCCTGCTGTTCTGCAGATCCTGCACATCAGTACATATATGAGAACCCAACCAGAATCAAAATCCAATTTTTAAACTAGAAGTAGCCATGTTTATTTCAATAACAAACATACCAGAGGTCGGTGCCTTGCCCGCCTTGATCTCCCTTCTGAGCGCCTTGTTCATGCGGCAGTCACGCTTCCAGTGACCTCTTTTGCCGCATTTAAGGCATATGTCTTGTGACTTGTCCTTCGGCTTCCCAGAAGCCATCGACTTCTTGGCCTTGCCCTTGTTCTTAGCTTCCTCTTTCTTCACCCACTCCAGTTGCCTTGGGCCCAGTCCTCGGCGTCTGAGAGGTCGATGCAAAGTGCGCCTCGCGCTTGTTGCCTTTAAGAAGCTCTTTCTCTGACTCCTTAAGAATGGACAATAGCTCTCCAAGAGTATCGTCCGTATCCATCAACTTGTAGTTGATGATAATCTGCTTCCAAGTATCGGGAAGTGACTGTAAGAGCATGTCTATAGTCAGCTCAACCTCCAAGACTATTCCCATCATGGCCAGCTCATCAATGTCGGCTATCATTTGAGTCCCGTGGGCCTCAACTGAAGCGCCATCAGTCATACGGGAGCGAAAAAGTTTCTTCACCAACTCATACCTCTCCATCCGCTTATTAGTGCGGTGAAGATCCTTTAGTCTAGCCATCATATTATAAGGATCCAAGTCCCTATTCTGGCGACGAAAGTGTGTGAGTCATGGAAGCAAGCATGATCGACTGAGTTGTATCACAATCATCGCTGTGAGTTCTCCATAACTCCAGCTCAAGTGGCTCAGTGGGCTTCGGCCGAGAGGTCTATGTATGTGGTATAGCAGCCTCTTCTGCCCCAAGGACTATCCTCAGGTTCATTCCCAGTCAACGAAGTTCGTGCCCTTAAATACATTATCACCAATGATTATGTCTCGGACATTTCCTTTGTTTGCCATCTTAACTATGATAGTCCAACTATCTAGTTAACGATATATGGGTACAGTCAAACTGTTACAAGAAAAATAACATTATATTAGTCCAACTAATGTTAAAATATTGACGAAATAAATTTTGTAAGCGCGTAAAGCTAAGTATCTGAATGAAATTGCAAATTCAATACTAGCCTCCCACTATTTTCTACAAGTCTCTAACCCTCTGTCGAGTACTCGGGAAATCCAATTTCCTAGTGGGCTAGGATCCCGTTAATAACACACAACCTTGACTTTGGCCAACAAATTGTATGATATTTAATTAGGTAGATCTCGAAGATCAATTGGATCCCATCCAATTCTAGATCCGGTAGGTGGACATCCAAGTCCGAAACATATATATCCAATAACAATTCAATGTATCCAATACATTTTCCTAACCATTTTCTGAATCAAAAGTCTTGGCTTTGGCACAACAAACTTAATGATTCTAGTTAAGCGGGACCCATTGACATGGAAAGTTTCGTAATCAATGTCGATGGACAAGAAGTGATCTTGACTTTGGCCAAAAAATCACAACTTGGACAAGAAATCGATATGGAACAAAACTCTCATGATTCAAACACATCCTCAATTGACAAAGGTCTTGACTTTGGCCAACAAACCAATGCCAATTCGGATCTTGAGAAAGAATCACTCAACGGAAGGAAAAATCGCTTAATATTGTTTGAGGGATTTTCGCGTAATTGGCAACCAATTAATTTATCTTTGTTAGGTCATCATCACACACACTTAAGCATGCTTCTAAAAAATCATAAAGCGCGTAAAATAAAATAATAGTGATATGCGGATGGATATATAACATTTGTTCCTAGAACAAATCACACCATTTCCTCTCCCCGGCTAGCACTATTCTACTTCTACCCAATTACATAATACAATAAGAGAAACCTCATTTACATTGAGGGGAATTAGGTGAGAAGAGAATAAAAAGAGATAATAAGAGAAAGGCTGGACACGCAGGTCCAATTTATAATTCTGAATTTACAATAATTCGAAAATACCCTTCCCTTCTAATATCCATCCGATATACACTATTCATTATCACATCCACATTTATTCATTCAAGGCATGTTATACAACCAATCTAATCCAATTAATTAGTCTTTAAGAGGTGACAATCCAATGTTCAAACAATGGTTTGATTTTGCGCGAGTCCAACTCGTTTTGAGAATAAGTACTTGTAGTACGAATTCATGATTATATCGAACTACTCGTCAAATCCAATTTAAGTCGTATTCAATACTAATCTTTTTATTTAATTTCAAATTAAATATTTACACTTTTATTGTGCTTTTATGACTTAGATTCCAAATCTAATCCTATCGGGTCTCAAAGCCCAACTAACATCAATGTGTGTTAATTAACGTCCGATGGACTTTCAATTGATTTCATTAGGCTTGGGCCTTGGTCAATGTGGGTCAAACCCAATTACCAAGCCCAATAAGGAATCACCCTCATTTGCCATAAAAATCAATATCAAGCCCATAAGGCCCAATTAAACATAAAAGCCCATTTATTACATTTGGACTTAATGGAGTGATTTAGGCCCAACTTTGGATCCAATCCAATTTGCCCAAACCTACTTGGCCCAACCAAGCCCATTATGCCCAAATATAATAGTTTTAGGCCCAATTCAAAATTAGCCCAATTAATCAAATTTTAAAATTCCAAATTTTATAACTTAATTAATAAAGTGTAATATCATGATTAATCCTTTAAATCAATATTTCCAAAATATCAAATTAATCCATTAATCATATTTTTATCTTAAATACATGTCCAACTATTTAGTCAAAAAATCAAGTCCCGAATTTTCCATTAAGCATTCGGCCATGGTGATAAAATGGTTCCGATTTTGTTTTTCAATCGATATCAAATTACAAATCGTCATTCCATATTGTTTCAAGTCATCCAATGATCTTAAAATCAAAAAATCATCAAGTCCATTGCTTACATGTGATTCGGCCAAGCCACTTTTGGGTTGAAAAATTTAATCCAATTATTTTCCATGAAATTGATGATGTATAACATTAAGTACATACATCTAAACATATAATCAAACAATTTCATCAAATCATGCTTCATCCAATTTTCCCCAAATTTTACCCGAATATATTTTCATGCTCTTTAGGCTCAATGATACCATTGTTGGAAATTCTAATCCATTCCCAAGATCAAAAGAGCAAACAAATATATATATAAATGAATGAACAATATTGAAGTATGGCAGAATCATACTCAAAGATTGGAATGCGGATGTGTTGATGAAATAAAACTTCTCCTTTGTGCAGTGAGGGTTTCGGCCAAGGTGTTGGGGAAGCTCTAAGCTTTCTTTGATCCTTCCAAGCTCAAGAATTAGTTTCCCATAAACACCTTGTATGATCCTTGAAGGTGCTAGCCTTGTATGTGATTATAATTCCAACAAAAAACACTTTCTTAAGTTTTTGCAACAAAAACCGAAAATGGAGAGAGCTGTGAAACCTTCACAGTTTCGGTCATTGAGAGGAGAGGGAAGATGAAGTGGTTTGTAATGATTTACAAAAACCTTTTATATTTATTTCAAAAATAAAATATAATAAATCAAATACCAAAATTGGTATATGATAAGGTCAAAGGTCTATCACTTTAACTTGGAGTGTAATTCACTCTAACTTGGAGTGTAATTCACTCAATCTTGGAGTGTAATTCATTCTTTCACCAAAACCATCATCATAAATTAAAACAATGACAATTGATGTGATGGTTGATGTGACATGTGGACCCCACTCGATTCTAAATGCGAGTGGGCCCGCAAACACTCCCGGGCTCGGGTTCGATAATTCCGAATTAGCGAACTTCCATCGCGACGTTAATTAAATCAAATTTAATTATATAATTGTGCCTAGCAAAATTACTATTCACGTCGCTAACGAATTAATTCCAAATTAAATCGTTTGCCCGAATTAAAATCTAATTTTAATTCTTCGTCGAAATCGAATTTCGTTTAATATATCGAATATATTATTTTAATGATTAATTCCAAATTAATCTTCTCTCTCTTCAAATAGTACTTTATCCAAGATAAAGTCTCTCCGCAATTAATCCAGATTAATTAAGTTCGAATCATACGTCATCGGTGAATCTTCGGGAAGCGACCCAAGAGATCTCTGGATATGTTGGCAGTAAATACGGTCGTCGGACTATCCGAACACGTACGTACCAAGTACTACGTTTTTACCGATTTACAAGACAAGGTTAGCCTCTAGCAAAACGCCATGCCTACCCAATTCTCCAGAATTATTCTTACTGGAATATAAGATCTATAATAGGCGTAGTATACCGCAGTATAATGTATATATATATATCCAGTATCGGATGATCACATGTAAGGCCTGGGGCTGGAGATGTGTCTGCCCCGTACGAAACATATATCGGACATCAAGCAACTAGTCTCTTGAATCGGATAATCATGACCTTGTCATATTATCACGATGGTTGCAACCATTATAGAGTACTAGTTATGTATCCTGCGCGATCATCATCTCCATATGTCTGAAGTGATACTTCCCTCTTGACATCACACCCAATACACTACAATTCTCGATAAACCTAGAAGAGGTGTACACAGAACGTGTTAAAGCCCTGGACGACCAAAACTAAAGTCTACCAATTGTCGCAAGTATTAGCGATGCAAGTCTCGGGTTAAGACCATATGCACCTACCCTGAAGCGGACTCCCATAGACACGCAGACATACTACCAATGGGATTCCGCGGGGTCTATCCAGAGCGAAGCTATTTTCCGTCCATCGGTAAAACACAACACCTCCTACCGCACTTGCATAAGTATCCTATACTTAATATATGAGAACTATGTCGTTGTGCCCTCACAACACGCACAAGTGCAGTACTAGTCTATTCCGCATTATCGATGTCCAATCTCGATAATACTACGACTAGGGATATTTAATGATTAAACCTTTATGGATTGATACTGTCTCATATCATCTCAATCCGGAACTAATCATAGGGACTTTTACCATTTACATATCAAAGTAAATAAATTACAAAACGGTAAAAGGCAATTTCATTACTACATAGTTAATTTTGTACAATAATACAATATCATTTACAAAATAGTGACGCTATAGGTCATAACTGTCTAACAGATAAAACTTTGTAGTCTTATTCTCAACATATGTGCTAGACACCCCTATATATTCGGAATATCGTAAACTAATGTTACGAGCACTCCACAACTCTAAAAGAGTCTTAGAAACATACATATATGGAACTACATTAGTATAAATTGATGTTGCAATGCATTACCCTAAAATAAACTAGGCAGTTAACTGTAACTAAACATAGATATTATCATGTCTAGTATGGGTCCAATTTCTCCTATCTGCAATACTGTTCTGCTTTGGGGTTCCAGTTGCTATGAGTTGGGATACTATCCAATCCTCAACCAAGAATTCCTTGAAATCACTATCAGATATTCTCTTCCACGATCTGATCGTAAAGATTGATCGTTTTACCTAATTTGTTCTCAACCTCAGCACGATACTCTTTGAAATTTTCAAAAATATCTGACATGTGATGCATTAGGAAAACGTACCCATATCTAGAATAATCATCAAAATATTTGACGAAATATTCATAACCTTTTCGGGCTCTTACATTCATCGGTCCATAAATGTTTGAATGAATTAGCTCAAGTTGTTGACTAGATCTTATACATTTTTCCATAAAAGATCTTTTGGTTATCTTTCCTTCTAGACAAGATTCGCAGACTGGTAAAGTTCCAAGCTTTAACTAGTTTCAAGCTTCGTTCTTTATCAACCTATATATCTGATCAAGGCAAATATGACCAAGTCTAAGATGCCACAGATATGTTTCACCATGAGAAATCTTTTGTCGTTTTGTTTTAGTTTTTTCAACCTTAACATTTCAGTGTTGAGCAGTGAATTATATGTTCACGGCCTTAACACATATAAATTATTTTCTGAGTTTCATGTGCATAGAGTTAATACATTTCTACCAATAATAACCAAAATATTATTAAAAGAAATAGAGAAACTGTCATCCAAAAGTTTAGAAACATAAATAAAATTCCTGCAAAAACCAGGAATAAATAACACATTGTTTGAATGTAAATAACTATTATTTGAAAATTTTAAACTAGAAACTCTCACTGCTTTTCCTAAAACGGCATCAATTGTCCTGACCCTCATGGTATTGTCACCTTCACCAAGTTCCTTCCATGAATTAAGTACTTGCAAAGAAGAAAAAACATGGTTAGTGGCTCCAGAATCAACAATACATGCAGATTTATCATTCTCCACTAATGGAGATTCGATGACAAGCAAATCGTATTTACTTATGGCCTTCATCTCTTTTAGCTCAGTAAGGTATTTAGGACAGTTTCTTTTCCAATGCCCATCCTTGTTGCAGTGGAAATACTTTCCTTTGGGCTTGGCATCCTTAGAGCTTCTCTTGTTCTTCTTCATAGGCTTTGTCTTAGGCTTCCCAGTGCATTTCTTCTTATTCTTGGCAGATTTAGAGGATTCGGTAACATTTGCCTCTCCACATGGCTTACGAGGATCCACCAGCATAGACTCGTAATGGGTGAGCTCATTAAGTAGTTGAGTCAAAGTAAGAGTCAATTTGTTCATAATATAGTTTAACATCCCCAGAGCAGAGATATTACCGGCATGTGATGGATCTTTTCCACCACCCTAAGCCTCTGATCATTTCTAAACTTTCTTGATTATTCCTATAACTATGTTACTATAATAAAAATTTATTAAACTATTTCATGAACTAAAGAGTGTGTACGAAAAAACTTATTGACTTTAAATAAATAATTATACTTTATATAAATAACATCATATATATTTAGACTTGACTCACACCGATATACATGCATTCAATCTAAATGCGAACAACAAACTTAGCATGACTCACACCGATATACTCTAGTGACTGCAGTAAACTCAATTTCTCGATCCCAGACTCATGTTCGGCTATGACTCACTAAATAAAGCTACCTGTAAAATAAACTGTGGAGTTGGGGGTCAGATCGTTTGAACGACCTGGTGAGTGGACACAAAAATAGTATAATCAAATAAAATCCATCATGTTTAAACTCATCAGAAACTTAAAACTGTAATCACAATCTCATATCAAGCTTATTTGAAATAATCTCATCAAAATCAACAAGCGTCCATTACTCGAGTCGCGCACAAAGACCGAACAATTTTTTATCAAGACCATGTTAACAAATGGTAGTGGGCTAGCCATTTCTTGATGGTCAGGACCCCATAAAAAGTACCATGGCAGAGCATAAATTAAATATATACAAGCTTCACGGAGGGTCAAAAACGTAAAACTCTCAAGTAGTATGACTAAAATAGATTTTCAAGTGTCTCGAAGGAAATAAAGTTTTATGGTTTAAAAACATCAAATATTTTCAAGCATCGAGACAGAATCATATAATCATAAACTTATTCAAAAACATGTATCTGAAATCCTTTATTTTAAAACACTTATAAACATAACGAACTCAATAAACTAGGCATGCAAAAAATAATTCTTGAACATTAATTAGGCTATACAAAGCATGAGATCCCAAATTCACTACAATTCAGGGTAGTCAGGTTCTCTAAGGATTTTACGGACCTAGATTCGAAGTTACGAAAGAGCGGTATCGAAATTTCAAATCTCTACCTAATCGTTAAAATCCCCTGCTCAATGTTTACTTCGAACCATTAATTGGGATGGAATCAAGAATTTTAATAAAATAGACCTTGATGTGTCTAGTTTATGTTGGCTTTTACGGATCTCAGTTTCGATTTTTGAAACTCAAGTTCTAAACCGAAATTCAGGGCTGCTCAAATAGAAAACTGGGTGCAGTGACAACAGGTCACCCAACTTCAAAAATTCGTTTTGGCTTCATCCTTAGTCCAAAAATTTTGATTTTTCAAATATGTTACTCTCTTATATGTCTATTTTACTCAAAATTTTACGGTTCATCGTTTGGACATCAAAAACTTAACTTATAAATGAATTATCACAACTTTTCCATAATACATTTCAGGTTTACTTCACTGCTCAATTCCTGAATTTCCCATCTTCCTTAATACTCTTAATTCCACAACCCCCAATAGAATGTGTATTATTATAAACACTCTGATTACGCCTAAAACTTATTTATTTTATTATTTAATCTAAGTTATACGTTTTGTCGAATACTTGGTGTGCAATATGCCTAATTAAACATCATTACCACAACCTACACTTGTGTTACTCTCTCTATTCCCATAATCATATTTTAACAAACTCCAATATTCATCTAACAACCTAAAATAATACCTAACAATCTAACTTTCTCCTGATTGCAAAAAAAAATTACATAACCCACCAGCTCTGTTTAAATTTTATTTATTTTTAATTTTTTTGGTTCAATGGAAAAAATCAGATTTTTCATTATTCATCAAATAAATTCAATCCCATATTATTAAGTCCTCCTACACCTATATAAGCACTTAAATCCCTTACTTAAATAAAACTCAAGCCAGAACCACCCCCAAATTTTCGAATTGAGGACATGCTAAATGCAAGGAATTTTTTAATTTTTTTCAAAAATTAAATGAGTAAGAGATGATGACTCACTTGTCTTTGAAAGTTGGCTTGAGGAACTGAAAATCACTCTGGGATGGCAATATGAATCGTGAGAGATGAAGGAGATAAGAAATTTGTGTGTTTCTTCACATTTTCGTGAGAGGGGGCTGTTTTTTATTTAAAAGAAGATAAAGAATGTCAAGAAGGTTCTAAACTGTGGGCTGGGCTTTTAAGATAAAAATCAATTTTTCAACTGGTCACATGTTAAATAAGGTGGGAGGTTCCCGAAGTGCTACAGTATAGTATACTAATCTCATATTTTTTACATATCTGCTATGAATTGTTGGACAATTATGACCCCATAGCGTCACTATTTGTAAAAGACATTGTGGTTTTTGTACAAATTAACTATGTGACAAAGGAAATTGCTATTTTATCATTTTGTAATTAGATTACTTGAATATAAAAATGATAAAAGTCCTTGTGATTAGTTCCGGATTATAAGATATGAGACAATATCAATCCACAAAGGTTTAATCATTAATATCCCTAGTCGTTGTATTATCGTGACTAAACATCGATAATGCAGAATAGACTAGTATTTCACTTGTGCGTGTTATGGAAGGGTAACATCATAGTTCTCATATATTTAAGTATTGGATACTTATGCAAGTGTGATAGGAGGTTGTGTTTACCGATGGTATGGAAACAGCTTCGCTCTAAATAGACCCCTTGGAAACCCATTCGTAGTATGACTATGTGTCTATGGGAATCCGAATCAGGGTAGGTGTATTTGGTCTTAACCTGAGACTTGCATTGCTAATACTTGAGACAATCAATACGCTTTGGTTTTGGTCGTTTGGGGCTTTAAGAGGTTCTGTATACGCCTCTTCTG
Organism: Zanthoxylum bungeanum; assembly: GCA_019454045.1. Taxonomy (NCBI): domain Eukaryota; kingdom Viridiplantae; phylum Streptophyta; class Magnoliopsida; order Sapindales; family Rutaceae; genus Zanthoxylum; species Zanthoxylum bungeanum. The sequence goes on along the minus strand of SKCR01019417.1, from coordinate 4,376 downwards.
GGTTTATTGAGAATCGTAGTGTATTGGGTATGATGTCAAGATGGAAGTATCACTTCAGTCATATGGAGATGATGAACACACAGGGATACAAAACTTGTACTCTATTATGTTGCAACTATCGGGATAATATGACAAGGTCATGATTATCCGATTAAAGAGACTAGTTGCTAATGATCCGATATAAGCTTCGTACGGGGCAGACACTATTCCAGGCCTTGCATGTGACATCAGATACTGGATCGCAATACGCAATACTATGTATACTACACCTGGGAAATATTATATATTCCTTAAAGAATATTTCTGGAGAATTGGGTAGGCACGGCGCTTTGCTAGAAGCCAACCTTGTCTTGTAAATCGGTAAGAACGTGGTACGAGGTACTCACGTATTCGGATAGTCCGACGACCGAATTTACTGCCAACATATCCATGGATCTCATGGGTCGCTTCCCGAAGATTCACCGATGACATTTGGCTCCAACATAATTAATATGGGATTAATTAGAAGAGAGAGAGAAAAATAATCTGAGATTATTTACGGCGAGAATTTATCTGGGATAAAATTCGAATAGAAGAGATAGAACGATTAATTTGAAATTAATCGATAAAATAATATATTCGATATATTAAATGAATTAGATTTCAACCGGAATTAAAATTGGATTTTAATTCGAGCAAACGAATTAATTTAGAATTAATTCGTAGCGATGTACGTAATAATTTTGCGAGGCACTATTATTTAATTAAATTTGATTTAATTAAGTCGCAACGAAAAATTCGTTAATTTGGAATTAACGAACCCGAACCCAGAATGTATTTGCGGGCCCACTCGTATTTTGAATTAAAGTGGGGTCCACATCAAGTCACATCACAAGTCAACTTCATCATTTTTAGTTGATGGAAGTTGTTAGTTGGTGATGACTTGTTGTAGGCATTGCATTTTTGCATATCAGCCCGATGATGAGTCTCGTATGGAGACACTACCTCTTTAGTGGTAAAAGCCGCGGGAAACGGACGTTGGAAGGGTAAAGTTGGAAATTAGCATTTTGTCAGATTTAACTTGCTTGTTTCGCTTCAGGTTCGCTTGTTGGACCTCTATTTTAAAACACACCAAACCCATTAAATCACATCTCACAAATTAAATAATTAAAACATTTAAAACACATCTCACAAATTAAATATTAAAACATTTAAAATACATGTCACAAATTAAATTGAATTAAAAATAATTTAATTAATTTAAATAACTAAATTGAAATTAAATTAAATAGCTAATTAAAGTCCGATCCAATTATAACCAATTAAATTAAATTCACAAATTAAATTAAACTAAATCTAAATAAATTAAATTACAAAATTAAATAATTACTCACCTAATTTAAATATTTCATGCCTTAAATAATTAAAATTAAACACACACATAAATTAATTGATTTCTTTCCTTTCAAATAAACCCTAACCCTACCCTCTCACTATATAAACAACAACAAACCCTAGAAGACCTCACGCCACTCTATTTCAACCAGACCGCACGCCTCTCCATTCACAAAATCAAATCACACGGCAACCTCTCATCACTCACACGGCACACACAGATCAACCACACTTCACCACATTGCCTGACCCTCCTCACGCTTCACGCAATCCAGCAAGCCACATTCAGCCCCTCACCGAAGACACACACCACAACAACCCTTCACACATAAGCCTGAAAGGACCGCATCGAGCCCTTCACATAGCCACCTGCCCTCACTGACGCACAACCTTAACGCACTGCCAGCCTTTAACCCTCAACGCAACAGCCTGCCGCTCAAGCCGCTCACCCGCCAGCCACCCCTACACGCGCCACCGGTCTCACCCTTAACAAACCACGCCAAAGCAAACCCTCATCATCTCAAAGTTCAATCTCTCTCACGTAAACCTTAGCCCACTAACGTTGAAACCCCCCATGCACCACGCCATCTGTCTTCACAACCCACTCACAATAAACAAACAAACCCTTCACGCCATTAGCCAAGCCTCGCCACAACCCTCCTCATGTAAGCCACTAAACCTAATAACTACATCCCACATCAATGAATCATCAACACACCAGCCCTAGTCATATGCGGCTATAGTAAGCCACCTGCCCCACTCAACTTTTAACCCCACTGCCTTCAACTCACGCCATAACAAGTAGCAACCCTGCAGCCCACAACAACAACGTGAACCAAGCCTCCATACAAGCCTCTTTAACTGCACGCATTTAGCCCCCGAAACTGCTCAAAACAGTCACCAAAATACCCCCCGAAACTGCCGAGAACAGTCCCCTAACACACCTGAAAATAGTCCAGAAAACCCCCCAAAACACCCCCCGAAACTGCCGCAGAATAAGCACAAAACAGTCCCCAAAAACTGCCCAAAATAGTAACAAAACAACTGCCCCTGGAACCCTTCCAAACTGCAGTCCAAACCAGTCCAAATAACCACCGAAACTGTCCAGAAACTGCCCTAAAACAACAGTGAAACGGAGTGAAAACAGTAGCCCAGACAGCGAAACAGCGAGGAAAAATATTGGATTAGTGAACCAGAAAAGTTACAGAGAATTCTCCATTCCGACGGCCGTGTAACGCGCTTTCTTGAGACGACAAAAGAGGTTAGACCTGAGGGCACCCTTTTATTTATTATCTTTCGTTTATTTTATTTAGTTTGAATATTATCGCATGAGAGTCGTTTGAGGCATGATGTGATGTTGGATGAGCGGAATATGTGTTCCCTTTTGAGGTATATAGGATGGAAACCCGGACGTAAATTCCGTAGAGGAATCCGAATGGACGGTAGTGCGGTTTGTACTCGGGATACAACACCACGTACCACTTAAGAGACACGTATTTTGTCTCATCCAAACTTGTGTTTGAGCATGTTGTAGTTCGTAGGTTATTTATTTGTTATTAAAGCATGATTAGGTTGTTAGCATGTTATTTATCTTAAGCTTAAGCATGATTTAGTCGATAGAAATTTATTTCTTTATGCATAATTAGATTGTTTTCACATTAGGGATTTAATTTATATTTATGCTTAGATTCTTATTTATTTTCCGCATTAGATAATTGAGCATGCTTGTGTGATGATTGTATGTTATTGCGTGTTTGCCGTTATGACAACTTACTTTGAAGTATGCGAACCTAGATATAGGTTTTCATTGTTATTATTATGCATGCGGACCTAGGCGTAGATTACCCTTGAGCATGAATGTTGAATAGATTTGATTAGTTTATTGCACAAATCATATCATCACAAGTGACATAAGTAAGGGACCATTATGAACCCAATGGTTTGAGGTCTTCCCTTGCGAGGGGTGAGTGCGGCCTTAAATCTTTGTCCCGGTTCACACCGGGTGGCGACTCCATGTTATTTCGTACTCCCAATTAGGCCGCGAGTCTAGAACAGCGTCACCGATTTCTGTGTCCTACAGTATGGCGACTCCACTGGGGATAGAGAATCGGCCCCGAAATCATGTCTTGTGATGTGTATAATTTATGCATTAGTTGACCGTTTCTATAGTGGGTTGAGGGAGTTCAATCAAAGGCATTGTCATAAACCCGCATGAGAACGATAGTTGTATATCTTATAGAAGTTGCCCCTTTATGCTTTTGATAACCACATGCATATTATATCTCATATGTCGCTTGCATCTCATGCATAAATGCATCATGTTAACCCGTGTCTTAAAAGCCATCACAGATATTCGTTGGGTTAGAGAAGGAAAAAAAGGTTTGTCAAGAGGAGTTTAGTAAACGTGAATCAAGAAACAGAAAAGCTTACGGAAAGGATAGAAAGACCATTAGGAGGGGCCTTCAAAAAAAAGAAAAAAAAGAAAAGAAGAGAAAGAAAAAAAGAAGAAAAAAGATAAGAGAAAAAAAAGAGAAAAAATTGTTTGTTTTTAGTCCTTGATAGTTAAACATAAGTCCAATGATGAAATTGATTTCTTTAGGGCGAAACCTTAGAAACGATAAACTCTTGACGTCTTTTTATCTGATACTTTGAGTGATTGATCTATGTTAGACTCGTAAGCACTTGATTATGGTTCTTAGCAGTGAAAACCTGAGTAGTTGGCAAAGTGACTAGTTGAAGAAATTGTAGGTTGGTGAATGACGGTTTCTTAGATGTCTATCATAATTTGCTTATGTTATGATGTGTGGTATGGTTGAAAATGAAAGAAAAGTCTCTAAAGAAAATAATTGAACCACCTATAACCGATAAACGTGAAGCTACCCATGGGCGAGTATTAGGACCACCATGAGGAGAAATGCTACCTTAAAGGGTAGGTGTGTTGAAAAAATGAAAAAAAAATGAAAAGAAAAAAAAATGAAGTTCAAAATGAAAAGGAAAAAATG